>QEPC01006580.1:914958-946883 GCA_003113815.1 Sphenodon punctatus | reverse complement strand
GCCGCTCTAAGCCTCCTGGAGCTGCAGATTGGGGAGGGGAGGGGAGAGCGGCCGGCAGCAAGGGTGGCAGGGAGGAGCCGGCCGGAGGCATCTGGTCCCGTGGAGAGGGGGCTCCCACAGCTGATTTGTTGGTTTTTTGCCGCGGCTCCACCTGGGCCCCCCTGCCGCTGGCAGGGGGGCCCAGGTGGAGCCGCGGCAAAAAAAAAACAAAAAAAACTCAGATGGGACTTTTTCTTTTCGGGCCCCATGGCTTGCGGGCCCCCACCAGAGCAGGGCCCGGGCTCAAATGCGCCCCCCCGCGCCACGGTAGCTACGCCCCTGTCTTTCAGACAGCCTGGCACTCTGCCCTCCCGAAGGGAGGCATTGACCACCTCCACCAGCAACTGCCCTATTGTCTCCTTGCAAGATTTAATTAGCCAAGATGGGCACGGATCTAATTCACAAGAGGTAACCTTAACAGCCCCAAGGGTCCCGATCGCATCAGCGGGTGTCACCGACTGAAACTGATCTCATAAAACCGGACAAGGCATGACTTCCATAACCTCTGGTTCTCCTAGTGTAATAAGTGCAGCGTCAAAATCATGGTGAATATGAGCGATTTTATCCACAAAATAATTCACAAACCTATCACAGTGTGCTATAAATGACCACACTCCAGGGTGGAGGGAGGCCGGACTGACAAGCCCCTGCACCACCTGGAAAAGCTCCGCGGGCAAGATTTTGCAGATGCAATGAGAGCAGCAAAAAAAGCTTTTTTTCGCTTTCCTCATAGCCTCAGCATGTGCTCGTAAACTGGCTCTATGCCACAATCTGTCGGCTTCAGAACGATAGTGTCGCCACCATCACTCCAACCGCCATCCTTCTTGCTTCAGCACTTACAGCTCCCCTGAAAACCATGGGAGCCTGCGGTGCTGTCACCTGGGCAGCAGACATCTAAGAGTCGTCTGATCAATGGCCTCAGTCAACAGAGTGTTCCATAATGCAACGAGGTCATCGATGAGACAGTCGTCGAGGTCAGAGGGTAACTCCCCGAGAGCCAACTGGAACCGTTCCAGTTCCATTAGCCTACGGGGGTGAACCATTCGAATTGGCTCCACACCCTTCCGGGGGCAGACGTGTGGTAAGAGAGAGGTCTGTAGGAGATAATGATCTGACATGACAAGGACACTGTTGATATCTCCCCCACTAACGGACACCCCGCCTCAAGGCCGGTGCAAAATATGAGATTGAGAATATGTCCCCTCTGATGTGTCGGGCAACTGACCATTTGGGACAGGCCCCTGGTTGCCATGGTGGCCATGAACTCATGCTCCGCCCCCTCACCCCCAGGTCTGTGTCAGTGTGGATGTTGAAATCCCCCCAGACTAATGCCTTTGGGGACCGCAACACCACCTCCACCACCACCTCTGCCAGAGCATGTAGAGAGGCTGTCATACAGGTAGGTGCACGGTATACGAGCAGCACCCCCCAGACTGTCCCCTGCCAAATCAAACACCAGGTGCAGAGCCTCAATCCCTACCATAGTTTACACCCGATATCTCGTAACCAACCACCTCTCTCTAAAAATCATAGCTACACCGCCCCCCCATCCCTCTGACGGTGGCTGATGCTGCATGGAATACCCGGCCAGAACAAAGGTCCAGCCAGGTTTCCGTAATGCCCACAAGATTGGCGGCACAGTCCAAGGGCGTTTATAAACGATCCCGCTTACAAGCGGGATCGCTAAACGCCGGCTTTTCTCCCCGTGCAGCCTCTGCATGCCATGTCTGATGTTCAGACATGGCGCAGAGTGTGAGTGCGCATGCGCGCACTTCTGCGCATGCGCTCTCGCCGCGGAGCCAGGAAGTGCAGCGTAAAGCCGGCACTTCGGGAATCCGCGTCGGAGGGGGCAGGTGAGCCTGCCCCCTCCAACGCGGATTAAAAAGCAGGGCAAGCAAGTAGACGAGCGGCAAGAAAGGCGGCTGATCAAAGGATCAGCCGCCTTTTTTGTCTCATCTATAAACGCCCCAAGACTAATTCCTGGATAGTTCTTGCTTTGTTGACCACCGATCTCGCATTCAACAGCAGCAGTGAAGGGTCGGGGATCCTCTGATCTTGATTCTCCTGTCCAGCTGCTAAGGGGTGAGTGAGCGGGACCTGCAACAGGCACCTGTCCCACTTCACTGGTCTCATACCACTCCATTTGGACCCATATTTTCCCTGTCCCATCACGACCCCAATGCCTGCGCCCTCCCCGGCATAGCCCCCCAGCCCCCCCTCTGGCTGTTCTGCCCTGGCAGCAGGGGAGACCACCCCCGACACCCTCACCCTCATACCCCCTACCCCCCTCTGCCACAAAGGGGCAACCCCCCTTCCCCAAGGACTGCACCCCTCCCTCTCACCAAGGGGGTCAGTCCTTTCCCCCCAACCCAGTCCCCTTGCCCCTCCCCCACATAAAACAGACATTCCATCCCCCCTACCACCTGTATCCCAGTCCAAATCACAAAACCCGCCCGCCCTTGCCCACCCAGACCCCACTAAGGGCCACACCTAAGGGCCCTTTAGAGCAACCCTTAGGTGCGCTGCCTGCGGCACTACCGGGCTGCAGGCGGCTTTTGGTCCCGCTGGGCCCGGAGTCCATTGCTGAGCGCTGGGCCCACCCCCCTCCTCCAACGGGGGAGGGGGCGGATGTCACCTGGGCCAGGCAGCTTGGCCCTGTCAAGCTGCCTAGAGGCAGTGGCGGTGGCGGTGGTGGCAGCAGCAACAAGTGAGGCTCTGGGGTGTGTGTGTGTGTTTAAAGATAGAAGATACACACAGTAGAGCAGGATGGGGAACCCCAGGCCCGCGGGCCAAATACGGCCCTTGGCAAGTTTTTATGTGGCCGCTTTCCAGTGCCTGGATCCAGCCCCTGGATTCCGTCTCTACCCCACCCCCCAAGCACTGAAAAACAGCTCAGGATAATGGAGCAGAGAGGAGGGCCTGCACACAAGGGTAGGAGACAGATCCATGGCACAGATCCATGATCTGGGTCCTCCTTTTCTTGAATACACGCATTAAGCACCCCCGCCCCCAACCTCTATGTGGCCCTCGGAGCTCATACTAATATTCAATGTGGCCCCCGAGACAGAAAAGGTTCCCCACTCCTGAAGTAGAGGATGCTTTCACTGTTGGCCATTCAGAAGGTGCAGGACTGGAGTATGTGGAGTTCCTTCATCCTTCACTCCCAAGCCTCTTGGGGATTCTCTTTGCCTTTGAACCGAATTCGAACTATTCAGGTCAAAGTCCAGATTTGAAATTTGCAAATTTCTGTGTACAAATGCAAACTGGGCATTTGTTTGGGAATATGGAAATCAAGGTTAGACCTGACAAAACCAAACATTGATTTTCACTGAAGCTAATAAAAATAAATCTAACTAAAGTCAAAGGAGCTGAACCAAACAAAACCAAAGTCATTGATTATGAGGGGAAGTGTAAGCTCTCAAAGGGAGTGAATTCAGATTCAGGAAAGAAAAGAAGCACACACAATGGATTCACAAATTCAGAAAATACTCTACATTTCTTCTTTTATTCTAATTTTGTTCCTTCTCATGGATATAAATTCCAGTAAATGCAACTTGCTGGGACAACTGGTCCTTTTTTAGGGAACAAACATGCAATCCTCCATCCATATGAAGCCAATGGCTCAGCTTCCATTGAATCAAATGGGGATGGACTGCACTCTTAGGGTAAAAACAGATACGATGGTGGCCCACTAGGGGCTGCCTGGGCCAGGGAATCTCACGCATATCTGTTGCCCCACAGACAGATGTGGACCCATTGCTACCCCTCTCCAGGATGAGTCCTTCCAAAGATCCCGGGTGCCCATTTCAGGCCAAGGGCTGCCATGCAGGCCAACACAGGCTAACACATCTGTTCAGCCCCCCACATCCCTGCCATGGGGCAGGGCCCACCATGGCTGATCACCATGGCTGCCTGTCATGACAGGAGAAGGGGCAGGGCCATCCATTCATCCACATGTTTGCTGTGTTCCCCTGCCGTACACAGGGCATGGGGGCGGGGGTATGACTTTCCAGCCACCAAGGGACACAGGAACATCTGTACCGTGCTGCCTGCCGAACTGGGAAGTGGCGGCCATGCTTTTCCACCCTGGGACACCTCATCACCCACAAGTATGTTTTCATCCTTAGTCACAGTACTGTAGAGTTGGAAGGGATTTCACCAGTCATCTAGTCCAACCTTCCTCCACACTCTTAGCTCCTTTTCTCTCTTGGGTGTTGATAGAATAAGTCACACCGAGGAATAGTACATTTCGGCTGCAATCCTGAAATAATTTGGAAGAATCAAGTGGCCCATCAGGTCAGTATGGTTAAATCACACCAGTTTCTGTGGCCAACGGTACACAAGAGAATGATGTGGCACCACCTCTGACCTCCCAAATCCATGCCCCAGACAGATACCCATTCCAAGCTGGGGAGGACCGGAGATGGCTATCCAGCATTAGACCAAGCAGGAGTTAAACCGGCAGATTTGAAGGAGGTAGTTGAAGGGCTTAACCCCTCAGCCACCACACCTGTAGCTAGAGTAGTCCTGCACAAATGAATGGGTTTGTTGGAGTAAGTGTCCTCATAACTACAGCCTTAATGTGAGCTACAGGTGTTATACAACCTCATATTTCCTTCTCTGAACCACACCAAAAAAAAGAAATAGGTAAGAGTTACACTAATCTTCTCCTGATAATAAGGATCAACCACCTACCTTTTTTTTGCAGATAGTTACGTGCTATTCTGCACTACAGCCCCTTCTCCTAAGATACTGCTATATCAACACTAGGCTTTCACGCAGCATACATGTTTAGGAGACTCCCAATCTCTCAGAGCTTGCTATTCTGCCATGACAATCGAGCCTTTTGTTTGTGTGTTTGTGTGTGTGTAGGGGGGAGTATTATACCTCCTCCTATCGAGCTTTCTCCCTTGATTCTTCCTTCGCAGAGGCACACAGAAGCCAGTCAGAAGGTTTTGCAATCAACTCAGGCAGCACAGAGCTAAGTTAAACTGACAAGTATGGGTGGCATCAGAAGAGCAGGCTACAAAGACCTCCAGACCAGCAACAACACCATGATGCTGCACCGCCGGAGTGCAAAGCTGCTCTTAATTCCTAGCCAAGAAACTCTCCAGAGTTAGCAAGAAAGCTCTTTTAACTCCTTCCTCCCCTGACAGCAGATCAGAGCCTCTTAGACCAATCCTTGCTCTTGCAGGAGCCCCGAGGTGGACTTGGGAGGGATTGGGTGGGATATAAAGGCTGGTAGCCAGAAGCACAGAGCTAAATTGCAACTGGAGAGACTCAAAAAGGGAAGAGTAAAAATTGCTACAGGGACGACACAAAGATGAACTTGAAACTAATCTTCTCCTGTGGATTCCTGCTGCTTCTGATCCTCAACAATTACCAAGCAAGAGCCAAACCTGTCTCCAGTCTACAGGTAAGAGACCATATCACCAGTCTGGGAATTATGCTTCCTTGGAATTTAAAAGGTTACTTACTCTAAAGTTCCAGATTAGCGGTAGTTCTTTGCATCCTGTCCTGGGTGGCTCAGGTCCACGGTCCACAAACCACTTACTCCAGAGTAACCCCATTGAATCCTCATGTAAGCAGAACCAAGTAAGTGGTTTGTGGGTTGTGACACAAGTGACTGTAAAACTGGCAGACAATGTGAGGTGGGTCCTTTATTGAGTTCTTCACAGACTGAAGACTTTGGTGACCTCAATCATTGCGAATTGGATTGGGTGTCTCCCTCCCCCCCCCCCCAATTGTGTTGTGAGATTTGCAACATTTAGGGGCAGTTTGGGACTGAGTAAAGTTCTAAAGCTTTGGTGCATTTTCTCTTTCCAGGAAATGGAAAGACAACGGCCCCGCGTATATATAGAATTGTAGAGTTGGAAGAGACCACAAGGGTCATCTAACCCAACCTCCTGCTCTGGAGCAGGCTAGTCTTTGCCTACAGCATCACTGACAGATGCTTCTCCAGCCAGGTTTTGAATACATCCAAGGAAGGAGATTTTACAATCTCCCTGGGCTACTTATTCCATTGCCCAACAGTTCTTAAACAGTTAGACATTTCCCCTAATATCTAACTGAAATCTAGATTGCTGCAATGTAAGCCCATTTCCTTTACTTCTATATTCTGTGACCATGGGCATTTTCAGACAGATAGGGAGCCCTCCAGAGTCCAGAGCTGCTCCAGGAGCCCACTCCTGCGGCCACCAGTTACCAGCGTTGCCCATGTCCACCTTAGATGGACCAGCAGTGTGCCTGGGCTGCGGCCCACCTGCGTCGCATCCTCCCCCTGCACCATAGAGTTGCAGGCACTCACCCAATGGTCTAGGATGGGGCCCGTGACTCCATGGGGCTGAATTGATGGATGGGCGCAGAACTGCACTGTGGGTCCCCTGGCTCCAACATACAGGCAGCAACACTGCATTCGTTCGTTGCCCCAGGTTTGGCTGGCCTGCTCCATGTGGGGTGCTCTGGGATTTTGTGGCGCATGCCTTGTTGGGCTGCCCCGGAGCAGCACAGCCTCCTCTGTGGGGCACATCTGGCGAGCACCATTAGGATGGGCCAGTCAACTCAGGGGTAATGGGAGCATCCGCGGGCACCCCCACAGCTGCTGTCCGTCTGTTTACACCCAATGTGGAACAAATGTTCACCATCTTTTTTTGTGGCATCCTTATAGGTATTTGGAAACTGCTACTATGCCCCCCCTCCCTTCTAGCCTAAATGCATCTAAACAGCAGCCTCACTTGCCTTGAGTCTTTAGCCTGACAACAGAAAAATGGGCTTTTGCCTATGTAATACTAACAAGGAGAAGAAATGTTTTTATCTCAGCAGCACAGCAGAGGGTTACCTCGCCTGTCTGAGAGCTCGGAAGAAAGAGTGTGCAGCAATTTAAACTACTCTTAAAGCCTTTCAATAGCCTAGTTAGAGCAAATAAACTTCTAATCATCCATGCATTTCTATATCCTCAGAAGCACCTAACCCTGCCAGCATCATCCCTTTAGCTTCCCAGCCAGTACCACTTCCTCCTTAATCCCACCAATCAACTTCTTACCCGCTTGCATCACTTGCTCAGGCCTGCCCATGGTCTTTCCCAGACTCCTGGCAGTTTCTTTTATGGCTCCTTAACATAGGGCACTTTGTTTCTTTCTACAGCTGTTACACTTTCTAGCTCACCGCAGTAGCTTGCCATCACCTTCCACATTTAAAGGCAAGTTAGCAGTGCTGCAGGGACCATCCTCAGGAGAAGTATTGAATGACAGCTTTCATTTACAGGGATCTTTGAGTCCCCAATTCTTTCTCTCAGACTCAATTCCTATTTCCCTCTGTGTCTTTCAGAGCTTGTCCAAATTGTTAGAGGAGGATCTGGAACAGCCCCTGGGCTCAGAGGAGATGGATCACGAGCAAGATGACACAGTTGCAATGGGGGCCTTGGACCAACAGGACTCTGAGCTCCAGTGGGCCAGAAATTCCAGGGAGGGGCTCCCCATTAATGACAGCGCTTTCCAAAGGCTGTTCAGTGACCTCCTAAGTTCCTCTAGGAGGTACAGAGGCAGGAGCAAAAAGGGGCTTTCAAGAGGTTGTTTTGGTGTCAAGTTGGACAGAATTGGATCCTTGAGTGGGCTGGGATGCTAATTCTATGGTAAGAGGGAGATACTGATAAAGAGAGAACATGTGTGTGCGTGAGAGTGTGTGTGCACATGAGAGAGAGTAGCAGAGTTCTGAATTGCAGACCTGATCCTCAGCTGAATTTTGGGCCAAATCCTCAACCTGGCTATAGCTCAGGATCTAGCACTATATGCAGACACTCAGTTGGAAAAGATCTGACTGTAGCCTTTGTTGTACAGAGACTGCATGCATGGCCAGTCAGCGGTAGGCTTACGCGGGCACTTGCCGAGGGCCCACAGCTTCAGGGGGGTCCATTGACCTTTGGGGGGAACCCCAGCCAATTTCCAAACCTGGGCTGGGTGGGCTGTTTGTTCGTGCCACCGCCACATTGCTTCCGGGAGCCTAAGGGCACTTTTAAACGAGCACTTGCAAGGTAGTGAGACTGCTGTCTCACTACCTTGAAAGACGGCAGATCGCTGATGTGGATGTGAGGGGGAAGGATTGCAGGGCCGGTGTGACACGCAAAAGACGTGGCTGCAAACCGCGTGAAGCATTTAAACAAACAGGAAGAAAGGCGGCTGTTTAAAGGATCAGCTGCTAATTTTGTGTCGTTTAAAGGCACCCTCAGAGGGGGAACGCAGTGAACAAAAGGTTGCTGCCTTGTAAACAAGGTTCTTTGAGATGGCTCCAAACATTCTCACAACTGTGGGTGTTGTGAGACTGTGAGGATGGACCCACTCGAAAAAGAACTGCGCATGCGCAAGTGATCTTGGGGGCTCTGTGTGTGGGGGGGAGTGAGGCATGGGGATGGATGGTATTGGACAGAGGGAGAGAGGGGTTTGGGGGGGGGTTCTGGGGAGCGAAGCATGGGGACAGGGAGGGAGGGGCTGTTTGGGGTTACTGTGGTCTACAGTGGGGGAGAGGCATGGGCAAAAGGGCCCACAAAAACCTGGAGCCAGCCCTGACTGCATGCAACAGAAAGAGCTTCTTTCCCATTGAACACCTTGCCAAATTAGCTCAGTGCTGTTGTTCATCTATCTCAATCCAATCCGACAGTGGATGCTTCAGAGGAGGCACAGAAAATGTAATCATCTGATTCCCTCCCAACTCCTCATTCCTCTCCTGACCCCTGGTATTTAGAGATTGCCTCTTGTCCCAAAGCATGAGGCTCACCAAGATTTGGAAGTGTCAGATCCTCTAGCTGTAGAGAGGCTTGTTCACACAGATGTTCAGTCCTCTTTTGACTCTCAAAGTGGTTCTGCTCCTCCAAGTGCTGTGTGAGCGACAGAGCTTGCCCAAGCACAGCACTTAGCAGAGGGGAGCCACATTACTTTGCTGAGATCAGGAATGTCAAACAAACACCTGACTAATTGCTTCCAAATGCAGCACACGCACTCAGTGCTTACCTGCCTCCTCTTAGCACAGTGTGCTTTACCCTGCCATAAGAGACAAAGCCGAGAAGTCCTGGTCACAGCCTCAGGGATGCTGGTGTGAGCCTGGAGGAAGTCCATTGATGCTAAAATATTAAGGGTGCAGGCACACCCGGAGATGTAGGAACCCCAACCCTGTTGCTCCCCACTCTGCATGCATGGATGGGGCATGTTCCCCTTGCATGGCTCTGACTCCTTCCTTGCTGCTGCTTCTGCTGTGGTGAGGAGCCGGGATAGCAAGGTGAAGGAGTAGACCCCCCAAAGCCAGAGTAGGGGACCCTCCCTCACCTTGCAGCCGCTGCCCCTGTGACTCTCTCTCCCCCTCTCTGCTCCCTTGTCCCTAGGAGGGTGGTGGGGAGCAGAAGGGGAAAGTGCTGCCTCCACTCTGTCTTCCATCCTATTGAGGAGAAGACCCCTGGAGAGGCACAAAGCAGCATGTGGCAATTGGAAAGTCTTGGGTGGCTTTTTACCACCCCTCTGAGTTGTCACACATGATCGCTGGACTCCAGGGGACGCTCCTGGTTGCCTCGCTGGGTTTCCCATGGACGTCACTAAAATTCTTCAGAGGGGGTGCATGTCAGAAAGGGGTTGGACGAAGAAGCTCTCCTGACCCCTTTCTGATGTGGCCGTGTCCCCTGCAGAGCGTCATGATGTCACGACGCTCTGGAGGGGTCATGCCTCTGTCAGAAAGGAGCGAGAGAGTCCTTTTGACCCGTCACCTTTCAGCATGACCCCCTCTCTGGATGCACCCTATGTGCTCTAATAATCAAAAACAGAATCTGACTTTAGACGAATGAGAGAGCAGTTGGCTCCCACTGGTTATAGAATCACCAAATTGGAGAGGACATCAAAGGCCATCTAGTCTGATTCCCTGGTTCAAGGCAGTCTTGTCTGCCAATTCTCCTTTGATTTCTTTAAGTCATGCTGCCTTCTCTTCTGTTACTCGAATCTTTTTTTTCTTCCACAGGACTACGCTTTCAAGAGGACACGTTGCCTTTCAGTGAGGTGATCAACACCCATTTGCACCAGCTCCATTAACTCCCCTATCGATGCCATGTTGAACAACTCCCTCCCATACCACCCCCCAAATCCACTTGACCACTAAGGAACAGGCCCATTGTTCATTGGTCCCAAGGTTTTACTTCAAATTGATAACTTATATCTATTCCATTCTGTGTCTTGTTTATGTGCAATAAGTGTATAGACAAATTGATCGGTGTCAGCTATTGTCATGGATGTCAAAAATAAACCTGTTTCATAATTTGTTGAATTGGTTTTAAAACCCACTCTATTTTTCCCCCCTTCCTAATTCCATAGGGATGGGAGATGAAGTTGCTCCCTCATCTATGCTCAGTCCAATAAACATGATCCAGTCAGATACATAAGAGTTTCAAATGGCTGATTCGTGTTTAATGTGTGTATGGTTCAAGAGGTTATTGGGAGAGAAAATGTTTTCTAAAAGTCCACATACAAGGAAAAAAATTGATTTAACAAAGTCAAATTAATGTTTCCAGTTTGAATAGCTCACTTCAATATTGTTCACACCAGACCTCTGCCCCAATTTAGTACTACCCCGATGATGATGTCATGAAAATGCACATGATGAGACATTTTCTTTCATGCCTTGCATGCCATGCATTCTGGGATGTCACAATGCCAAGAAGAATCAGAGTTCACAGCAGGAGAGGTAATGTGCACTGCAACCAGGGAATAACTTCTATATATTATGAGAGGGATCACATTACAAGATAACTTCTGTTTAGAAAGTGAAGGGGATTATGTACTTCTCATTATTCCAGAGTACATACTTCAACTCCTACTCCGGAATACTATTGCTTGATGTGTGAACGATACCAAAGTACGGGTGATTTAAGGAATTATTAATCTGATTTAGTTATCCCGTAACCATTGCCTTCCTCACTTCCAAGTGTTGGGGACCATTTATCATTATTGATTTATATCCCACCTTTTTCCAAGGACCCAGGCATCATATAATACATTTTTAAAACAAGACAAAGCAGGAAGACCCTTTACAATCCCCTCCCCAATCCTATAAAAATCTCCACCCTCCCAGTCCCGTGCCTTTCATACACAAGAATTCCCCACCAGCAACCCGCTCCACCATCTCTCATCTGGCAAAGCCCTCAGCCCCACTCCCTAGTCCCAGGGGGTTGTGGCAATACCAAATTCCCTACCATTCTCAGCCTAACCTTCTGAACACAAAATAAATTCCAGTTGCTACTCACAACTACATTAAAACACAGACAACCATCTTCTTCCCTGTTCTGGGTTGCTCTGCTGCACCGTAGATGGCACAAAGGGAATTGCTAACACAATGGTTATCGCCATGGATCAATAGCAGGGATGTGTATGCAGGTCTGGTCTCCCCACCTCAAAAAGGATGTAGGCCAACTGGAAAGGTACAGAGAAGGGCAGCAAAGACGACTCCGGGTATGGAATGGCTTCCATAAGAGAATAGACTCACAAGGGTAGAGCTTTTCTGGTTAAAAAAAGATGACAATGCAGATGTGACAGAAGCTTCTACAAGGTTGGCCCTATGGTGGGTGGGGCCTGGGATGTGGGGAGATGCACACAAACATCTGTGTGTAGCGCCACACTCTCTCCTCCCTCTTGGAAGCACCCCCTCCTGGAAGCCCTGGCCAGATCAATAGGGGTGCCAAGGCATGGTAGGATTCCGGGGTGAGGGGTGGGGTGCTACCCCTGCTGCTGAGGAAAGGCATTGCTCCCTCACCCCCAGCCCCATGTGGAGGTCTGCCACAGTATGATGTCCCTATGGTTTTGGCAGGTGTTGCTGGGAGGAGAGAGAGAAGGAGGCACTTCTGGGTGGGAGGAGGGAGCATGGTGCCACACCACTGCAGCTGCTGTTTGAGCAAGGCCCCACTCTGCCCCCCGCCCAGCACATTTTGAGGGCCCTTTTCCCCATGGGACCACACCATCATGAATGATGTGTAGAAAAGGAATAATTCCCTTTCTCATAATGTCAGAACTAGGGGACCCCTAATAATTTGTTTGTCTTAATTCATATCCCACCCTTTCCCTGGCTCACATTTCAGCTTATTCATTTAAATACTTATTAATAATCCTCACCACAACAACCCTGTGAGGTAGGTTAGGGTGACAGATTTGTGACAGGTCCAAGGTCACCCAGTGAGTTCATGGCTAAGGTAAGTCTTGAACCAGAACCTTCCTCTGTCTATATTCTGGTTCTAGTACTGCGCTCCTAACCACTACAGTAACAGCACACTGGCTCTCAGGCAGTTGGCTCAAATTCAACAAAAGGAATTAGTTTTTCACAGCTTGTACAATTAAAATGTGGAACTCATTGCCATGGGGTATTGTGAAGACTAATGGTATAACTGGGTTCAAAAAAGGACTGGATAAATGCAGGAAGGTTCAGTCCAAGGATGGCTGTCAGCTAAGATGCTCAGATAATACAATCTCTGAGTCTATGTTTTGATGAAGAGAGATAAACCAAAGCAATTATTTTGATTTTCGCACCGGAATTTCTGATGCGGTGCCTACAAGGTGGTGAGGACCACTGGACTGAGCCACCATGACAGATCTAGCGCCTCATGCCACCAGCTTGGGAACAGGTCCACTGAGGTTGGAAGGAACCATAAAGGGCCATCTATTCCAGCTCCCTGCTCCAAGGCAGGATGCCTGACACTGACAACATCACTGACAGAACCTTGTCCAGCTCGTTTTTTAAAATATTCAGTGAAGGAGATGCCACACGTGAACATTAAGTTTTAAAAATATTGAAAGTATGTTTCATCCCCCTTTGTGTATCTGCTTCAGGTGGGTAGCTAGGTTGGAATGGGTCCTGGTATAGAAGGAGGAATGGAACACTCCGACCTGCCCCTGTCACAGGGGAGAAGGAAGGTTACTAGAGTAACTTTTGTGAGATACCAGACTCTGCTCTTTACAACCCGGAGTGGACCCAGGTCCCTGGTAAGATGTAACAGGCTGCAGCTATCCCTTGCAAATCTTTGCCAGATCTGGCCCCAAGGAACTCACATCATGCCAGGGTTTCTCATTCAGGAGTCCAGTTATTTACAGGTTAATGATGGCAATGGATAAAATGCAGTGAACAGTCCCATGATGCTGTTCCCCCAGGATCAGCACCCTGGCCAGCTCCCAGTCTGTTGGAGCAGAGCTCCTTCTCTCCCCCCTAGCTCACCGCAGACTTGAGAGTCTGACTAGAGTGGACTGCTCTTGTAGCCCCGCTGCCCCAGAAAGAGGAAGGCTTATAATGACAAGTACGCCCTCTTAAAGGGATCACAGCCTGGTCTGTCACTTGGTGCACTTTCTGATGTGCATTGAAGTGTACTTACGAGTTCAGGCAGGATGTGCATGCAAATTAGGCACAACTTTGATAACGTCGGAAAGGCGCACCATGGAAGATTAAAGCTTTTTGGCACATTGACAGATGTACTTGACTGAGCAGCAAAATCCAGGTTGGTCAAGCACACTTCTCAGTGTGCCAAAAGCTTCAATCATGAGAGGTATGCTTTTTCAACGTTATCAAAGCTGCACCTAATTCCCATGCGCGTCCGTCCTGTTACCCAAACTCTTAAGTACACTTTAATGCACATCAGAAAGTGCTAGTTCTGCATTCTGCAAACTCTGGGAACCAAAGAGGTGGGATGTGAGGTCAGAGGCAGCCCCAAAGCAGTCTGGAAGCCACACCATGCATCTTGACTCTATCCTGTCTCCAGCCTTCACCGAATGAGCCTCATGGGTCTCTTTTCAGCTACACTGCCTGTACCAATCATAGGTATGTACTTGCAATGCCCTAAACAACTCTTTCCATTGCCCAACTGTGCCAGGTAGCACCCTTTTTGGAATAAAAAAGCCAAACGTGAGAACTTTGAGGTAACGTGCTTTGATGTCATTGCAGCCATAGAAGGAGAAGAATTCACAAAGAACAACAGGGCAATACTGTTTGAACATTGTTTTTGAGAACAACATCTTATTTTTATTGAAATCACCTGCAAGGAATACAAACGTATTGACGATCCAGTTGCAACTTCCAAAAGGATGGACATAATAAGAAACAAATTTTTAATGTCTGTTCCTGAAACGATAGAGTGTATATTTCTGTTACTTGATGAGAGAAGAATATATGTAACTGAATTTATGGAATGTAAAGATACTGCAGAATTTTCCGAAGAAAGTCCACTTGAACCCCATCCAAATTGTAGGGTCTCACTATGGCCCACAGCGCCACCCCATGTAATAATTGAGACCGAATCTTCGCATTGAATACACAAAGAACCATTAGAACCTTATTATCACCTTTCCCATGAGAGTATTTCAGAATAGCTCCTTTCACACGTACAGATTGGATATAGGCCATCCGGAACTGGTTCACCCATGACCCCGTATTTTGCAAGCATATTCCTAAGTATTTGTGTTGGGATACTTGTTGAATAATATTTTCACCCAGGACCCATTTATAGGTTCTCCGCTCCTTCCCAAAGTTCATTATTTTGGTTTTGTCGTAATTAATTAGCAGGTCATTTGTATCACAGTAGCTTGCCAGAGCTGCCAATTGCTTTAGGAGGCCTTGCCTTGTCTGGGAGAGTATTACTGTGTCATCCGCATACAAAAGGATACCCACAAAGTGGGATGCCAGTTTGGGGGGGGGGGGCGAAGCAAGAAAGGGATACTATTGGCACCAAATCATTGATAAAGAAATTAAACAGAAAAGAAGCCAGGGAACAACCCTGGCAAACACCGGAATACGTAAAGATCTGATGGGTCAAATGGCCATGCTTACTGTATTCACATGTAAAGCTTGAATTAGGAACAGCAGCCATCGATCTATAGAGGTTCGCTCAAGCTTGTCCCAAAGTAACGACCTATTGATTGTATCAAACGCTGCCTTCCTTCGGAAAATTCTGCAGATACCGATTGGTATACCCTCGGCGGCGCTGCACCTTAAGCTTGCTCAGATAAGTTGGAACAAGGTGGCTCAGAGATTTGCAGCTCATCTTTGGTTGAGATTAGAGCTCTTAGAAAGTGAGGGTATGTTCAGATTTTTGAGACAAGATCCTTTTAAATCAGCATGGCAGGTAGAGATGGCCCATCAGATTCAATGGTTGGGCTTTTCTCTCACGGACTGCCAGCAGAAGGGATTTAAGGCAACTAGAGCAGAGTTAACAACTAGATTGAATGATATAGCTTCCCAACAAGATTGGACAGTAGTAACTGCTACACCATCAATGGGTCTCTTTTATGTTCTGGTCCCACCCCAAGGTACAAAGGCCAAATATTGGCATTATCAATGCTCACCTGTCCAGGCTAAATTCTTCTGCCTGGCCAGGCTGAATGCGTTGCTGACTAAGATCTTGGAAGGGCATCAACAGGCTATACCTTTTGCCTCTAGGCTTTGTCCCATTGATCAATTGGAGGCAGAGACGGTTGCCCATATTTTATTTGACTGCCAGCTCTACCAGCCTCTAAGAGTGCTTCATCTTGCCCCTTGGTTAGACAAATTTCCGGGGAGATCAACCTCTGAGTTGCTGTTTATTTTTCTCTCTGATGTACACCAGGAACTTACATGCAAGGTCATGGTCTTTCTAGTTAAAGCTTTTGCTAAAAGGAAAGCATTTTTGGAATTTAAACTTGAATTA
This sequence comes from Sphenodon punctatus, assembly GCA_003113815.1. Lineage (NCBI taxonomy): Eukaryota > Metazoa > Chordata > Lepidosauria > Sphenodontia > Sphenodontidae > Sphenodon > Sphenodon punctatus. Next base: position 931,159 of record QEPC01006580.1, on the reverse strand, counting down.
TGAGGCCTGTTGTGACTTCCGGGGACTTGTTAGAAGCTTTATGCTATTATTTGTCTACCAAGAGCTGATACTTGCTGAATGTATTGGTTTAATGAACTGTAAAGAATTTTTGTGCGAATAGGAATTTGTATTATATTTTGCTTATGTTTTACCTATATCATTTGGCAATGACCATGTGTCATGCTATAAATAAATAAATTGAATTGAATTGAAGATACTGAACAGGTATAACTGTAACTTTTTGTGCTCATCAATAAAGAGAACTCCCAAAATGGCTGCCAACCGGAAGTTGATGTGTTGGGGGCGTGGCTACCAGTATAAAGAAAACAAGCACAGGAAGTAAGGGGTGGTCTGTTCCTGACCAGTAAGGAAGACACATCTGAGAGACTGCCTGGAGGATTTTGAAGGAAGGAGACCGGAACCTGAATTAGAAGCCTGACAACAGAAGTGAGTCATGGTAACTAACCAATAGACTGTGTGTGACTAGGCTACCATGTATGTGATGGACTATATACTTGTTGAGACTGGCCAGAGATCTGGTGCCTGGCCTAAAGATCATATGTAAATAAACCATATGTTAATTCCCTAAAGTGACTACTTGACTACCTCTGGGCCTAATCCTGCATACACTCACCTACGGTGAGGTGGAACCCTGCTACACACAGATACTCCGAAATGAATGATTCCCCATGCCTGATTTACAGACTGATCTGAAGAGACAAGTTCTCTAGCAGTTACCAGCACTTAGGGTAAGAAAATTAAAGGACTTTCTCTCGTAAAAATCAAACCAGATCAAACACCAGTGGATAGGGTTTGAGCCTGAGGCTGTTTTTAGATGTCTGCGTGCGGCTCATGCCTGAAAATCATGCACCAGTGAAGTAGCACGTGAGTTGGGTTTAGACGAGTGGGGACGAACTTTATTCCTGCTCGTGCTTTCTTTAAAAGCGCTAATGGTCTTTCATTAGCACCTTTTAAAGAAAGTGTGAGTGGGGATAATGTCTAAATCCCCTCCCCCCGCTTCACCGGTGCCTGAATTGCAGGGGCGAGCTGCCCCGCACGCATCTACAAACAGCCTGAGTCTGCATTTCTGGGCTCCTACTTAATCCGATCAGGGTTTGATTTGATACTGATCACCTTTGTACTTCCCAGCTGTGCTGCCCAAACCTTGAATCCTTATGTCTCATGATGGGAGAGAGGAGGCAAGAAACAGCCTCAAGAGGCAGAGGCGCCAACATGAGTCACAAGATGCAGAAGTTAAAAATGCAATAGATCCAGGAACTCCAGCACCCAAAGTCCTTGTAAAGTGGCTGTGGAGAGCAGACTGAATCTCACAGTCACAGGAGCCCTTCTGTGAGTGTGTTATGGGCTACTACTCCCCCGCCCCATCTAATCTACACTTAACTCCTGTCCTGTCTTTATTATTAGCTCAACCGAAATGGTCTTTTACATTTGCATACATTTACATGAATTTGTGTATGCAAATTTATTCAAATTGGCACTGTCCTGGTTTCTTCCCCGGCAGCGGTGTCAACCCTAGCTGCGATAAACACAGACTCGGTGGGACACAAAATGCATACTGATCCACTGGTTGAAAAAACTGAGCAAGATTTTGTCCAATAGAATTAGTCCAGCAGAAAAGCTGGAATGAATGACCAATATAAGACTTTGGCCGTGTGCATTTTCAAGTACAGCTCTGCAAGAGGCAGGCAGGCAAACACAGCGGGTATTTCAAGCCCTGTGGGTGTAGAATCTATCGATGACAGGCTCTAGCGAGCACCACAGTGCTGTCAATTCGTGATTGCAGCCCCAGGGAACTGTCAAATCATGTCAGGAGAGGCCCACCAAACATTGGATTATTTCCTAATGTAGATATTCTGCTTATCTCTTCCCCCCCCCGCCCCACACTACCTCTATCTGCCATTTTCTTATTTATTTGCACTTCCACTTTATCCCTTAGAAATCCATCTAACATTTAGAAGCCACTCATTTCTTCTGTTATGGCTAGAGCGACCTTCCAGTTCTCTCTCTTCCTCCCTTGCATCCCACTGCCCATGCAGCTCATGGTTTTTTTGCATTTCTAAGGAGAAATAAAGGACTTTCTCAGGGCAGATGGCCGTTGCAGCTCTGCTCTCAGCTGAGGGTTGTCCCGGGCAACACCATAGAGTTGCGGGCAGCAGCCTAGAGCATCGAGCAATCTGCCAGCAACTCTATGGTGTCGGGGAGGAGGGTGCCATGTGGGTGGATCATGAGCTGTGGCAGCCACCAGGTCTGTTTAAACCCTACCCAGGTGGGGCTGCAAGTGGGGAGATGTGGGGGTGCACCCTCAGAGCAGGTCTGGGCGTGGCCAGCTCTGTCTCCATCTGAAAACACCCTTTGACTCAACCAGAAAGAGCTATGCAAGTTTGGATTAAGTGAATCCCACTGTACTTATAATAGATGTCATTATCATAATCAAAATACAGTTTTGTTCATTCCAGTGCATAGTGTATGTGAGGGGTTAAACCTGGTCTGGGATCCCACAGAGGGTGCAGATGGTGGAGGGGCCATGCACCGAGTATGGACAAGATGGGAGACAGCAGGGAGAGGAAAGCCCAGAAAAGGAGTGTCTGTTGGGTGAGAGGGTAGGGCTCTCACCTCTCCTGTTTTACACAGAGACTCTAGGTTTTGACCCAGAGTTTAATGGCTCTGGAGGGGAAGTCCCAATTTATCTGGGCCAACCGGTGACACCATGGCTAACCCACAGAATTGGGGCTTGAAGAGGTGGCCGCATCAGAAAGGAAGCAGGCCATAGGGACTCTCCCACTTCCCTTTCCGATGTGGCCCTTACCCTCTGGAGTGACAATGGGTATTTTTAGATGCGACGGTACCACGGGTGGACACGCTTTAACCCGTGTGGTCACCCGTGGTGCCATAACGTCTGATCCCGCCAACCAGATGTTACTCTGGCTGGGATCAGGGCTGTCCCCGGGCTGTGGCAGTTTTTAGGCCGCACTATTTCTTCTCGTCAAGGCACATTGCGGGCTAAGTGCTGCTGTGCCCCGGGAGAAGTCATCCCTGAACCGGGGAAGAGTGGGCCGTCATGCATGATGGACCACTCTACCTGACTCTGGTCTGGGGCCAGAGCTTTTCTGGGCAGACGCAGCAGTCTCATAGGCTGCCATGCCCAGTAGCACGGGGGGCAGGGCCATGCAAACCATGTCCACGCATCACCCCACCCTCTCCCCACCCCGGGCCGCATCAAAGTGGCGGTGCCAAGCGCTGTCACATCTAAAAACACCCTGAGTCATGACACTCCACAAGGACAAGTTTACATCAGAAAGGGGTGTGGCATCTCCTTGCCCTGCCCTCTTTTTGATGTGAAACAGCCCCATGAGGAGTGTTGTGATATCACAATGCTCCTGAAGGAAGGGGTGAGGTTATGTCAGAAGGGGATGTGACAGCCTTTTGCCTCGCCTTCTCCAGCATGGTCCCACTCCTTCCAGATTTTCTCCCAGAGCACAGTGGCAGCCCTAGTTATATAGTGCAACCTGTCCTGGGCTGTGGTTGTAATGATATTTATTTATTTATTATTTTATTGATTTATTTATATACCGTCCCTCCTGAAAACAGCTCGGGGCGGCTAACAATTTTAAAACATAGAAATACAATTATATAAAATTTAAAACAATCATAATAATATTAAAACAGAGTTAGGCACACAATAAAACAATAAATAAGGGTAGGGGGAGATTAACACACACACCCCACCTCCCTCCCCAAAGGCCTGGGTGAACAGCCAGGTTTTACAAACTCGCCGGAATGTTAAAAGGCTTGGGGCCAGGCGAGCTTCCTCTGGGAGGGAATTCCAGAGGCGTGGTCCAGCCACCGAGAATGCCCTCTCCATTGTGGCCATCCGCTTAACACAGGGGACTTCCAAGAAGGCATCCCCGGCAGACTGAAGGAGCCATTCTGGGGCGTAGAGGGCGAGGCGGTCCCTGTGGTATGAGGGGCCCAGACCGTGAAGGTCCTTATAGATCAATACCAATACCTTGAACCTGGCTCGGCACGCTATTGGCAACCAGTGCAGAGTCTGGAGCACAGGGGTTATGTGATTCCGGCGACCTGTCCCCAACAGGAGCCGGGCTGCTGCATTCTGCACTAGCTGCAGCCTCCGAACCAGGAACAAGGGCAGCATGTGGTTAAAATACTATGATATATACCTTCCAAGCTTGCAGTCGGGGACCCGTGTTCACTGCGTTTTCCCCACTGGCAATGTAGCTGTGCCCCTATCCCCTGCCTACATTGCAAACCTGCCCACTCAGGTGAGCAGGGAAGAACAGGGGCACTGCTGCATCGCAAGCTTCAAGGGTCTATACGACAGCATTTCAACCACACGCTGCCAAGAATTCATATTACTCAAAAATAATATTTTTAGCTGAGAGTGTAAAGCAGCACTTGAGGAAAACTTACACTGCTCCATTTATTGTACTTGGGCATAAGTTGAATTTCTGATGACCAACTTGTAGAGGTCCCACAAAGTTCACCTTCACAGGAATCCACTCGATTTGCTTTGCTGTTTCGGAGTTATGAACATGGCAAACCAGCTACACAGGCCATAGCCGCAGAACTGCTTCCCAGTTCCAAGACCCAGGTTTCGAGCCCTGGGGGACAGACATTTACAGGCCCAGAGAGTGTGAGAGACTTGCATTGACGTTTGATACACCTTCCATGATGAATCACAGATCAGCAAGATTCAGCTCGACAGAGACACTGTTTTCTTGCCAGAGACGAATAAAATGACAGGACGGGTCTAATGGGATTCACTCTGCTCAAGCCGGAGAGCGCAGGCACGGCCACCATAACAGCCTGTCAGGTTTTACGGTCATTAAAACGCAGCCCGTTATTAGCAGTGTCCAGAACGGAAATCCATGTGTTTGTTACCACTACACTGGAACTGTCTTTCAGTAGCGGAGAGCATACTATGCTCAGTGACTTTACTAGCCACCAATTGAGATGGGTGGAGCCACTGTTTCAGGCAGAGTCCTGGACTCCTCCAGCAGAACCCACCCACCCTGCTGTTTCTGATACTACTACTACTAGTAGTATCTCGCTTCCTCTCCTTAGCCTCCTCCTTCAACCTCCACCTTTGGACCAACTCCCCCACCCATACTAATGGCCATTCTCTTGATCTTGTCCTCTCTAGAAACTGCTCTGTCGCTGATCTCTCCTTCGATCCTCATCCTATATCAGACCACTTCCTTGCCTCTTTCAACATTTCCCACTGTCCCCCCTCCTCTTCCCCTTCTCTACGCCCCTTCCGTGACCTTCAAGCTATTGATCCCCTGGACTTTGCCTCCTCTCTCTCTCCCCTTCTTCCTACAGTCTTCTCTTCCTCCTCCCCTGACTCCGCTGTCTCTGCTCTCAACGCCTCTCTCTCCTCCACACTTGACTCCCATGCCCCTCTCTCTTCCCGCCCTGCCTTCTCCCACAACCCCCGTCCTTGGCTCACCCCTAGTATCCGCCACCTCCGTTCTTGCACTCGTGCTGCTGAACGACTCTGGCGCAAATCCCATTCTCACGCTGACTTCCTTCACTTCAAATTCTGTCTCTCCACCCTTACTTCTGCTATCTCCCTTGCTAGACAACACTACTATGCCTCCCGCATTGAGTCCTGTTCTCGGGACCCTCGCCGCCTGTTCTCTACCTTTGACTCCCTCCTCAAGCCTCCCTGTCCTCCCCCTCCTTCTTCCCTTTCTGCTCAGGATCTTGCCTCCTTCTTCACCTCCAAGATAGACAAGATCCGCCTCGACATCGCTTCCCACTCCTCTCTTCCCACTCCCACCCCTCTCCCTCCTCCCCCTCCTTCTCTCATGTCCTCCTTCTCCCCTGCCTCCCTTAAGGAAATCTCCTCTCTGCTCTCCTCCTCCAACCCTTCCACTTGCCCCCTTGATCCCATTCCTTCCCGCCTCCTCACCTCCATTACTCCCACTGTCGCCCCTTCCTTCCTGCACATCATCAACCTCTCCCTCTCTACTGGCTCTTTCCCTTCTGCCTTCAAACATGCCACAGTCTCTCCTATTCTCAAAAAGTCCACTCTTGACCCCTCTGACCCTTCTAGCTATCGTCCTGTCTCACTCCTTCCTTTTGCTTCCAAGCTGCTTGAACGTGTTGTCTACTCCCGCTGCCTTGACTTCCTATCCTCCAACTCCTCCCTTGACCCCCTCCAATCTGGCTTCCGCCCCCTTCATTCTACTGAAACTGCTCTCGCTAAGATCACCAACGATCTTCTGGTGGCTAAATCTAAACGTCTCTATTCCATTCTTGTCCTCCTTGATCTCTCTGCTGCCTTCGATACTGTTGACCACTCACTCTTGCTGGATTCCCTTCACTCCCTTGGCTTTTGTGGCTCTGTCCATAACTGGTTCTCCTCCTACCTCTCTGACCGCTCCTTTAATGTGTCTCTCTCCAACTCCGCCTCCTCCTCCTTCCCCCTCTCAGTTGGTGTTCCTCAAGGCTCTGTTCTTGGCCCTCTCCTCTTCTCGATCTATACCTCATCCTTAGGCAAACTCATTGCCTCCCATGGCTTCCAATACCACCTCTATGCTGATGACACTCAACTCTATCTCTCTACTCCCTCTCTCTCTCCCTCTGTTCAAGCTCGTCTCATCAACTGTCTCTCTGACATCTCTACCTGGATGTCTCAACGTCAACTCAAACTCAACATGGCTAAAACTGAACTCCTTATCTTCCCCCCTCATCCTTCCTCTCCTTCCTCACTGTCAATAACTATTGATGGAGTCACCATCCTGCCTGTCCCCCAAGCCCGTAGCCTAGGCTTCATCTTTGACTCACCCCTTTCTTTTAAACCCTACATTGACTCTGTTGCTAAATCCTGTCGCTTCTCCCTCCATAACATTGCTAAGATTCGCCCTTTTCTCTCTGTCTCGTCTGCCAAAACTCTTGTTCATGCTCTGGTCATCTCTCGCCTCGATTACTGTAACCTCCTTCTCACTGGCCTTCCCCGGTCTCACCTTTCTCCCCTCATCTCTGTCCAAAACTCTGCTGCCAGGGTCATCTACCTCGCCAGTCGCTTCGACCATGTGCAGCCCCTCCTCTCTTCGCTTCACTGGCTTCCCCTTCCTGAACGAATCCTGCACAAGCTCCTAGTCTTCACCTATAAAGCTCTTCACAACCTTGCTCCCCCCTACCTCTCTGCACTTATCGCCCTCCATACTCCAGCCCGTGCACTTCGCTCCTCCTCTGTCCCTTCTCTCGCCCTTCCACGCCTTCCCTGCTCCCCTAAGCGCCTTCGTCCCTTCTCACTTGCTGCCCCCCATGCCTGGAACTCCCTCCCTGTCCACATCCGCCTTGCCCCCTCCCTTCATACCTTCAAATCTCTCCTTAAAACTCACCTCTTTCGCTCTGCTCTGTCTGACTCTTTATCCTGCTGAGCCACTATTCCTATACCTACGATCGGTTTACCCTTATCCTTGCAACATGGACCTGCCTGCTGTCATTCTCATCGTAACCAAGCCAAGTACGTGCACTTGAGACCTCGCATCTTCATGAATGTTAGACCCCTTGTCTCTCCCTCTGTTCCCCTTCCTAAGTCTCTCCCCCAGCTCCTGTCTCTCAGATTGTAAGCCCTAGGGGCAGGGACCGTGTCTATTTTATTACTTTGTAAAGTGCCAGGTACACTGCTGGCGCTATATAAATGTTTGTTAATAATAATAATACTAGTGGCGGCTACTGCTGTTGCTGCTGCCCGAACCCTGCCAGAGCAGCAGACGAATGGATTTCCAAATCCAAACAAATGGATTTCTCGCTGTGGTGGCAGCGAGGATGGAGTCGGTGACCGCAAGACCCATGGGTGCTAGCTAGAGGGAGCATTTGCCAAACTCTGTTGTGGCCCTGCCCCTATGGAGCATTGCGATGCTCTGTTAGGGGTGTGGCCCTGCTGGAAACTGGGCAGGACAAAAGGAATCTGGCTCTTTCTGGCATGGCCACACTCCTTTGGAAGCATTGCGATGTCACAATGCTCCACTGGGGCAGGAAGCATGTCAGAACAGTGGTGGAGACAGCGCCACTTCTAGGCCCAAGTCCTGCTTTAGGCAGTTACCTAGTTACGCCATATACTTAATATTCTGAGTAGGGGCTACCACACCTTCAACTAGTCTCTGACCCAACATCTCAGGGTTTTCAAGTGTCACCTCTAGGATACAGATTAAACACACAATTATCTGGGTTTGGCTGAGCTAGATGCTGCCCCTGTGGGAAAATTCTGGCCAGGCTCCTGTCACCGGAGTCTCATTACGTTGCTCCAACTGAGCTTACAATCTGTTAACCCTTTATATTACAGTACACATATCTCCTCCAAATGGATGTGTTGTTCCCCATGACAGCCCCACAGCTGCTGTTGCTGGCCAAGTGGGGACCAGGGGAATCCCCAAACAGCCCTTCTCTTGCAGGGTGTGAGGAGATATTTTGGGAGGACTTGAGTTTGCCAAGACTAGGGTAAAAGGTGGGAGGGTGAGAAGGAAGGAGGGGACTTGGGGGAGCACTGTGTTTGGGGCTGGGGTCTGTGAGGGAAAGGTGATTTGTTTGGGGGACAGCACTGTTTGGAGTTGGGGTCTGTTTCTGGGTCAATGCTTCCGGGAAGATGGCAGCCCTATTTAAGGTATGCCTAGATAGGGGCATTCCTTTTCCTACGTTAAGGAGCAGTGTACACCAATGACTATTAAGACAATCCTCCATGATTAAGGCCAATGAGAGCTCTTCCATTGATTTCAAAGGGTGAAAGATTGTGCCCTATATAATTAAAGTATTCGTCTGCATTTGGTCAAATATTGCAGCAAACTTCCTATGCATATTTATTCACTCAAAATGTCTAATGGGAGTGTGATCTTGAAGTCATTTGGTGCTGGTGCTTTCCTGTTGCACCAACGGGTGATTTCAGACGTTACGAGATCACGCTCAACCACAGTGAACCACGCTCAATCCCGCGGTGGGGCCAAGGAGCCCTGAACGTCTGTTCAGCGTGCGCCAGATGTTCATCAAACTCAATACCCACATGGGGTCAATTTCAACCACGCTTCCCGGGCTCCCCGGGGGAATATCCCAGGAAGCATGGTCAAAGAGATCCCCACCGGGAAACAACAAAAAGTAACATCTGGACGCCAATCCCCGGGCGGAAACAAAGGAAACAAGCTCCAGCCGTGGACAATGAACGCAGCGTCGCTGCCAGGCAACCAGCAACAACACAACCACAGGAGGGAGATTTAAAGGGAAATCAGCAGCAGGGAAGCGTGGCGGGATGGAGCAAGGAGGGAGGCGGAAGAGAGCGGCGGGCAACAGAGCGACGGTGGAGGAGGAGGCAGCGGAGGAGGCAGGGGCAGCGATGGAGATGGAGGGAGCACAGGCGGAGGAGGGGGAGACGGGGGTCGAGCTGACCATGGAGGCGGGCCAGGGACAACACCCGCAGCAGCAGGCGGGACGCGACGCCCCGGGGACAGCAGCCGTAATGGGGCTGGAGGAGGCACCCAGGAAACAGGTAAGGGGAACGAAGGGGAGGGGAACATGGGGCACAGGGGCTCCCCACGGGGGGGCAGGGCACGCCCAGGCGACCGGGAGNCCCCCCCCCTGCTCCCGTTGTTCCTTGTGTTTTTTTACAGGCGCCCCTGCCCCCCTTCCCGACCTTTCCTTTGTGTGTGTGCGTGCGTGTGTGTGTGTGTGTGCCCGGGCGTGTGGTCATGCTGTGTGTTCCGCTGTGGCTCCGCTGTCTGTGTGCCTGCTGTGTGTGGTACCTGTCAGCCTCTTCTCCCTCTTCCACCCTCCCTTCCCGTTTCCCTTGTGTGGGCGTTGCCTTTAGTGCCTTTTGGCTTCGTTTGCCCTCAGGCGGCCATGTCTGTGTCCCGCCCCTGCCCAGTGACTTCTGGGAGTTTTGACCACGGCTGGGGATCGGCGTCACGTCTGTTGCGCTGTCCCAGTCCGTGATCTGTCGGCCCGGTCGTGGTCCCGGTCCTGTCACGTCTGTTTGGGGCTTTTATTCACCCCGGGGCGTGGTTGTTTTGTTCACCCCCACTGGGGATCCACTGTGGTGAACCGCCCGCCCGTAATGTCTGAAATCACCCAATATGAGTCCCACTGGAGGAAATGAGACTTGCATAGGCACAAAGGGCAAGTACTAGCATTAAGCAGCTTCAGGAATGTGCTTTCTGGCCATTCCAGGTCTGACTGAGTGTCTAATCCCTTTTAATGATCACTGGTGCAGTTAGCAACGGAGATGTCAAAAATACACACCAAAGGGGACTCTCAAAGCTGCTCTCACATAAGTCCCAGACTCCCAGGGAAGTGAATTTAAACTGCAGACACAATTGTTTAAGCCACAAGTGCTTGCACAATTACCTATAGGTGAAACAATAACCTTATGTGATTTATCTAATCAATCGGCACTAAACTGAAAGAGCCAGTATAGTCTAGTGGATAAGGTGCTGGATTCAGATTCCATTTTAGCTGTGAACTCACAAGTTGGTCTTGGGCAGTCACTATCTCTCAGCCTCAGTTTCCCATCTGTAAAATGGGAATAATACTTAACTACCTCACAGGGTTGTTGTGTAGGTGAACTAGATAAAGGCCCTTTTTACACGGGCGGCACCCACGCAATTCAATTTATTATTCCCGGCACTGGCTTCTGCCTTGTATTTGTAAGACAATACAATAAACATATATGGCAATTAAGTCGCTAAAAAAGCAGCACATTGGAAAACACTGCTACTATTTGTCAAAAGCCCCAACTTCCAACATTGCCTGGTAAGGAGCAACCAGATATAAAATTAAATTTAACAACATAGTTAGAACACATCTTAATGGCATTACAACAACACCTAGCTCAAGCCGATGGCTTACAAGATAGTCCCCTGCCCTATAGGCCTGTCTCATTAACCTTCATTATTGAAGGCTAAATCCTTTATGCTCAATCCAATACCTTTGAGAAAATGTCCCAACTTTAGGTAATGCTTGAATTACAAAACCCTAGCTCACAGTTTGATTTCCACAACATAGGATAAACCAGTAGAGGAAATTTTTAACCGCCCTTTGTTGTCATTTGGCTAAGCGGTTATTCATTGTATAGCACCTCCATCCAAGAACACACAGGTCACACTTTGCAAGGGATCTTTACCCCCACCCCCCATAGTGAAACCCTACCTCCCCTGCAAGGCTACAAGGTTCTATTAAATCAACTCAAATTATGGGCAAGGAACACAGCCTATATACTTTGGGCTCTAATTTTTCCTGCCAGCCTTAAGAATGTGGCAATTGCCATCAGCTCCTCCTTCGCCATCAAGGAGAGAAGGGAAAGATAGACACCTTCTGAATCGAAATCGAAACCCTTTTTTAGCAGTGGCAAAAGTCAAGTTTCTCTTAGAAGTTGGTAATGTGGACATCTCAATAAGAGGTGGTCCGTGGATTCCACCTCTGCTAAGGAACATGAGCATAAGCGCTTGCTGTATGGCAGCTTGTTTTGCTTGCCCTTTGTAACTGCCGAATGAAGAATTTGGAACCGAAGACAGGTATATAGCCTATGTAGCTGTGGATTTTCAAGTATGTCCAGATACCCCTCGAACTTCACATAAATCTTGAACTGATATAGATATGGGGCTACTCTCCACCTAGCTAGTTCCGCTATATCATCCTGTTGGCCAATGTCTTTAATCCTCTCACATAATTCTCTTTTAATAGATTCCAGGGGCTTCCCTTTAAAATAGGCAAATGAATAGCCACAGGTTACTATAATCTGGCCCAGATGGAGCAGCCAGGGATAAGCCCTTGAATTCAGCGCCACAAGTTCCTCCCTCAAACAATGCAGGGGGAGAGCCCCCTCCTTTTGGGCCAACAATTGCAGCCACAGCCGAATAAACGCCATCTTGGCCAGGGAAGACATAGAGTTAATGCCGGTTTCTGCTCTAAGAGCAGCTCCGGGAACACTTGGCCCAACTTTGAGAAAACGGCGGAGAAATTTGCTTTGAACCTTTTCTAAGGGATGTACATTGGGGTTAGGTATTATTTCCAACCCCAAAAGGGCTGATGCTATGACCTTGGGGCGATAGATGTCCAAAAAAGCAGAAGAGGGAATGCCCCTAGAAATAGAAATAGCTCTCCCCAAGGCCTGCGCTGATTTGTCTGCTTTATTGGATCTAGTCTGTATATGATCAGTCCAAGTGCCCCTTTTGGAAAAAGTGAGCCCCAAGTACAAAAAAGTGGATACCACTTCTATGGTTCCCACCTGCAGCTTCCAAGAGCTCTTTGTTCTCCCTGCACCAAGGACCATGATCTTTGTTTTTGAGGCATTCATTTGCAATCCATTGGCTTGACAGTACTCCTGACATCTGTTCATTGCTTGTTTTAGACCAATTTCAGATTGGGCAAGCAGGACCAAGTCATCGGCAAATTGTAAGAAACGCAGCTGGATATCACCTACTTTCGGGGGATGCGTTTCTTTATGTTGCAGATAGGTGACAAAATCTGCAACATACAAATTAAAGAGCAAGGGTGCTAACACGCACCCCTGACGTACTCCTCTTTCGATCGAAAAAAAGTCCCCCAATATCTGGTCTGTCTTGACACATGTCATATTGCCTGAATGCAAGAGAATTATTGCATTGAGCAAGTTATTATTTATCCCAAAGGCTTTTAGCTTTACCCATAGCCTCTGCCGAGGCACCATGTCAAAGGCCTTGGAGAAATCGATGAAAGCTAAGTACAATTTTGACTTCTTGAGCTTAACATACTTAGTGATCAGATGGTATAGAACAAAACAGCAATCTACTGTAGATCTCCCCTTACGGAAACCAAACTGCTCAGATGGAATACTTCCCTTGGCCTCTGCCCAATTTTCCAGGTGGCACAAAAGGATCCTTGCGTAGACTTTACCCACCACAGACAAAAGGCTTATTGGCCTGTAGCATGCTGGATCCTGTAGCCTCCCCTTTTTAAAAATGGGAATTATAAGGCTACGCCGCCATGCCTCAGGTATCTTTCCACCTTTACTAACCTGGTAGAATAGCACAGATAATAACTGGGCCCACCAACCCGGGAGCGCCTGGAGCATCTCTACAGAGATAAGGTCCAACCCTGCTGCCTTATTGCGTTTTAAGGTCTGAATAGTTTCAAAAATTAGACCTGGATGAAAATCATCCTGATTCCAGGGTTGGAAACTCTGGGATACTGCCTGATGATCCAAATCGTCCGTTGTTATCAGTTTCTCAGCATATAAGTCTGAAAAAAACTTCTGCCAGGTCGCACCTGATACAAGCTGGACAGCACAAATATTTTTGGGCCTTATAATTTTATTAATTATGGTTCAAAAGGCTTTAGAGTCACCTATCTGGGCAGAAATCTTCAGCCTACACCAAGTATAAGCATAATACGATCTCTGCTTTTCTTTCAATAAGCGGACATACTTGGTCCTCTGTGCCCTGAAACTTTGCCAATCTGCCTCAATTTGCCTCCTTACTCAAAGCCTCCTAAAAGCCTTTAGAGTGGCCTTAGCCTGGCAACACTCCTGGTCATACCAGAGGTTGGCCTTCGGGGGCATCTGGGGTTTTGATGGAACAGCAAATCGTTCTTGTAGAGCTGAAATAATTTCATCAAAAAGATCTATAGTAGCTGTCACATCCTTTGCATCATTGAGGGCTACTACTCTAGAGACCATACTGTCCAGAATACAGACTTCCCCCATCTGCCTTACCCACTGTACAAAGGACAATTTCCTTAATTTGGGTCCAAGACTGGTATGACCACCAGCCCCTAAATTGGTTGAAACATAGAAGGGAGCCATAAAGGATGCAGAAAGTACTAAGTGGTCACTTTCAGGGCGTACAATAGGATTCCTTACTCGAAAATAGCTAACCACACTTGCTTCAACCAAGATGGCATCCACCTTCCCCTTCCCCTGGGGGCCCATAAACATAAACCCCCTACAGGGGTCCAGGTAGAGACTGTCATTTAAGACCACTAGGTTGAATTTATACAACAGGGCTCTCAAGAAAACCTCAGGGTATATGCCATTTAGGTCTTGACCCTGTGCTAATGTTCGATCTGAATCTCTAGCCTCCTGTCCCAAGATTGCATCTATTTGAATATTAAAGTCTCCTACCACAAGGAGTAATGCCTGAGGGAAGAGATCCAGTTTATCTTCGATCTCTTCCTCAAAAGCTCTCCATACTTCCTCTTTGTAATAGGGAGAAGAAACCGGGGGTATGTAGACACTGAATAGCAGAATCTGCTCTTTTGGGCCTGAGCCAATTTTTAATAGCCCTGTCTGAACCTCTGGAACAGAAGAAGAGAGAGGAGTAAAGAATCTGGCCCATCTATTGGATACACCAATTACCAAGCCCCCTGAGATGCGACCCCTAGATTTTAGTTTCTGGCCTCCATGAGACACTAATTCAAAGGTTGGTAAGTTAATACGACTAGTTGCATCCAACCTAGTTTCCTGAAAGCATAGAATTTGGAACTCTGCAAGGAATTCCTGCCAATCTTTATCCTTCAATTTGCTCTTAATACTAGAGATGTTCCAGAATAAAAGTTGGAAAGGAAACTGCTGAAGCATCCTTAGCCCATTATTTAATATATTAACCTGCTCTCTTCCAGAGCCCTGGGATCCCGAAATAAATGTACTAGAATTTAGTCATCCCTGTGAGTTCACAACCTCTAAACTCATATGTCCTAGATCATTCGTACTGACGTTACTTTGGACTATTAAATGAGGGTCACCCTGAGCTAGATTTAATACAAACTGCTGGTTACCCTGGTTGCTTATCTGATCTACACCCTTTGGGGATACTGCTAGATCCTCCCCCTCGAGGAACCTTGTCACAGCCCATTCCTCAATACCCTGTATGGGATTATGCGGGATAATTTTTTGCCCAATTGCAGTAGCGTCATATTGGATGACTGGGGCCTGTAGATGCATTTTTAAGTACCCCAATCTTGAAAGAAATATATCCTGGTCAATAATCGAAAGCTCCTTCATTCTATCACCAATGGGGGCTGATTCAGCAAGAGCCGTTCTCCCCAATAGATAAAGCCCTAGCTGAGTAGCAAATACATTGGGAGAAAGCTGGAGCGCCCCCTGATCCCCCACACCCCCATTTTCATTACAGACCAAGGCCTGTATCGTGGGTAGTTCTAAGGCAGAAGGCTGATGATATATCTCCATCTGAGGTATACTAGTTAGTGACAAGGATGTCCCCCCCCACGAGGGGCCCCTCATAAGCAGCACTAGATTCAGTCAGGGCTTGCCCCCCAGGAGGGGGCAACACCTGCTTTAAAGATTCGATACCTAATTCCATCAAATCTCCCACTTCTTCTTGAGGGTGTACACTGCTAGCCCCAGGGGGTTTGATAGAATTATTGGAATTAAGCTGAATAATGCCCCCCAAGGGGGGGGGGTCCTCCCGAGATACACTCAATTGAGCCGGGATAATCCCCCCTATAAGGGGAGTTTCCTGACTCTGGGGTACGATGCCTAGTTCCATATGAGCACCCCTCTCCTGCTGAGCCTGTTGGGCTTCAGCCCCCAGAAATTCTGGGGGTTTACTACTTCCCATACCCTGGCCGTAAGGGCCAAGCCCAACTGAATTGGATGGAAGAGACAAACAATCTCTGCTTCGGACCTCGGCCGTTGCGTAACCACCCCTCCCCCTTGGAGGAAACACCCTATCTATAGAAATTCCCCTGGTCAGTAGATATTTTCTTTCAGCAAAAAGATTTAAGACCCAATCATGCCCTTCAAAAACTAACCGCAAACGGTAAAACCACTCCCTCTTGGCAGCCACTCCATATCAACAATATCATGAGCCTGTACTGTATTGCCCAATAAAGCAGAAAGATGCAAGCTTGCAGCCTGTATATAGTCCAAGGAATGAGCTCTCCCATCCATATCTGAGCCGATATATAAGTAAATCGCATTTTCCTGCAGTCTCAAACTCCGTGCATTTTTGCTATAGAAATTTCGGCTAGGTGACTGAGTAGCCAGATCCTCCTTACCCCCTAGGTGATTAACACTAGGGCTGTAGCGGTATACCGCCGCGGCAGCTTTTACCGACGGAAACCCCTATTCCGCACATCGTGGCACGGTTCGGCAGAGGCAGCTTTCCGAGGGCTGCGGCTGCGGTTTGTCGCTAATGGTATCGCGGCATCGGAACTGGCGAATGGAAGC
>QEPC01006580.1:829176-913600 GCA_003113815.1 Sphenodon punctatus | reverse complement strand
AAGCACATACATTCCGCATCTGCGAATTCTTGTAGCGAAAAAAATGCAGAATCGCGGAGTATCGCGCGAAATTCTGCGAGGCGCAACCTGGGATGCCGAGGTTTAGGAATGGAATCGCGGAGCGGTAACAGCTGCTGCCGCATCAGCCCTAATTAACACTACTTCTCTGTAGCTCCATAGGGTTGATCATATAGCCCTCGAGCTTCTTAGTTAGTTCCTGCAATTGCTGTTTAACTGTCCCTACCGAAATCCCCAGATCAGTTAGACTGGTAAACAGCGCTTCCACAGTTCTTGCTATAAGGCGAGTCTGGTGGAGTAGATAATCCTTAACTTCTAAATTCTGATTGTCCTGAGTGGCTGCTCCTGCCAAAGCAGGGGCAGCAGCAAGAGCTTGCCGAGAGGAGATCCACTGAGCTTCCCCGGCCCCCTCAGTATCAGCCAAGCAGGAGAAAGGATTATAGAGGAAGGGTTCATCACTTGCCTTCTCTCTCAACTCACCCCTAATGATCTTGGCAGGAAGCACTTCCTCGGGGGAAAGAGAATTGGGCACACGCCCTCTTTTCCTATCCATAATTACTGGGAAGACCCCCTCTGCAGCCCAAGCTAAAACAATTGGTGCCTACAGCAACCCAGTAGCCTGGCCTTCTGGCTGGCGCACAAGGCCGCGTGCAGCCCTTAGGTGCGCGCCCATGGCACGTGCACGCGGCGGACCGCAGGGTGCACCCAGGAATTTGTAGCCCCGCGTCCGACACTGTAGCCAGTGAGATAGCAGCTAGGCAGCACACTTCCGGCAGAGATCCAATCAGGTTCCCCTCATCAGCACTCGAGTGTCTAGGGCAGCCCCTCCCAAGTGGGATAAGGCTGTAACTCAGTCCACCTGTACTGCAGGCGCTACGCAGGAACAGTGCACACAATAAATTATAAAAAACACAAAGAAATAACTAAAAAGTTCAGCAACCATAAGTCACAGTTCCACAGGCTTCTTGCACGCTGTAGCTGTATCGCTGGGGAAATAGTCTTACAGCCCCTCTTCCCGGCACCCATGCATGAACACCCAGAAATCTGGGTGTTCATGCGTGGGTGCTGCCCATGTAAATCCCATGGTGGGGGTGCACACATGCTCCTGCGCACATGCATCTACACCCACCTCCATCCATCCCCCATGCACGGAGCAACCAGAGAACACGGTGGTTGCTCCATGCGTGTTGATGGGTGGAAGTGGGTGTAGATGGGTGTGCACCCATCTACACCCACCACACATGGACCACGGCGCACACTGACAAACACACATACACACACACACCGTGCTGCAGCCGGTGTAAAAAGGGCCAAAGACTGCAAAGCACTTTGAATATTGACAGCTACATTAATGATAGACAAAAGTAAACAATAACTCCAAATCTATCAACTATTCGAGAAACAAACTGCTGAAAAGAAACCATGAATAATTTTAAACAGCAAATTACTTTCTCCTAGGAGATGGGTCACTAATAGAGAGAAAAGGATAATTTGGGCAGGAGAAAGGCTAATAATTTGCAAAAACAGGCTGGCTCTAATAATTTTGATGAAACTGACGTTTTGAGCATGAAACCAAGGGTGTTTTTAGACGAGACAAAACTCCTGCAAGCAGACAATTAAAACTGTGGTTAAAATTTGTACCTGCTCATGTGTGAACAACTCTTGCATCTGTTACGTGGAAATTTCCACGTCTTAATCCACTTGCTGGGAAAAAAAATCAACCCCATATTGAGGTTTCCAGAATGCACATTCCCAAACTTGCACGCTATAGTCACAGATTAATATCTAAACACCACTGGTGTGAGATCGTGTTTGCTCCAATTGCCATTTTGAACTCATTCACATGCTCCACTTGAATTGAATCCAGTGGCTCTGATTGCTATTTGCTCCAATTGTCATTTCCAAAACGCATCTTTACAGGTACCACATGGTTTGGTTTTTTTTAATGTGCAGGGTAGGGGGGACGTGTGAACAGCACTTGCGCATATGCTGCACAAGGAGTCATTGTGTTCATGGGAGGTTGCTGTAACCTGTGAATTTCATGCACATCCAAAAATGCCCGAGTCATGCTTTTCTCTTGCTCTAGTGAATGGGGATGACCCGGGGTTAGGGGGTACACAAGCTGGCCCAAGGAAGGAGTAGTTGGTTTGGGGTGGGGTTTTTTGTTAATTTTTGTCTTTGGAAAGAAGGATTGTGTAGTGTCTGTGTGTCTTTCCCTCAACAAATTTAGGCGACTTTCATACGTTAGGGAAACTTCCATCAGAGCAATCGAGGCTCTTTCTCGCGGGAATTAGTGCATGTGGGAATGTGCTATTCCACTTTTCTCCCGCAAGTACACCCGTCCATGTAAATGTCACATTTGGAGACCTGGCCGTGCGCGAATGTTCTCTCGGGATAAAAGCTCAATAGTGTGTTCCCACATATTCTAGTTGCCGTGAGAACAGAGCCTCAATTGCTCCGATGGAAGTTTCCTTGCCTCACCAGTAACATGCAAAAGTGGCCTTAATTTGTGCAGGCTGAGTTCAACCAAATTTGTTAGCAGAGCAGAACACCTAAAGGTTAAGTAAGGATCCAACATCTCATAACAGATGTGCCTGAAGGGGAGATATAGGACTCCTTTTGTAATAATAAAAAAATCTCATCATTTGCATCAAGCTGTAGTCCTCAGTCCTATAAAAAGAGGCTTCCTCAGCTTGCTGCACGGAACTACCTGTTTAACTTGAGGGCTTGTGATGCATTTCCAGTACCTGGTTTCTTCCAGTGTAACTCTCTAGAGGCAGAAGGAACACCAGGACCAGATTCTGATCGCAAACTACAGCATCTGAAATCTTAAATTGTCATTCCACTAAACCTAGTATAAATAACAAACTTTCACAAAGCGAGATATACCAGGAGCTGTCTAAAAGAATATGCTGAAGAAATTCAGTCGAGCCGACCTGGTTACATTTACAACTCCTATTCAGATAAGCAATCTCCTGGGTACACCCCTCGGTAACAGCCGTGGGGGTGTCTGTTGCAACCGCCCTAATGTAAAAGCTCTTCAATACTTAAAAACGGTTAAATAAGTAAAATAAGGAGACTGAATTTCCAAATTAAAATAACAATACTGCAATCCGTTGCGCTGCTAACACTGCAATAGGCTCTTGTCTAGTTTGGTCGACTATTTGTTTCTTAACCAATTTACAAGCAGCTAGAAAACCCAAAGGGAGGAGAACCTCAATTGAAAAACTCAGGGAGAGAAGCAGTTTTTGTGCCCCCTCCACCCATGCCCCTGCTGAGAACATGCCCAGAGCCAAAACATTTAAAGTCTGCGGTGAGGCATACAGTAATTGGAGCCAATACTTAATGACTGCCAATTTCACCGCTGCAGCGACTGGGGGAAGTCCAGGTTCAGCTTGCAATAACACCACAGGGGTATTTTGGGGCACAGCCAATATTGTCCTTAAAAAAACATTCTGATAGGACTCTAGCTTATTTCCAATGGTTACTCCCCAAATCTGTATACCATATAAAGTCTGTGGCAAAATTTTAGCTGAAAAGACCTTTAAGGTTGCATGGACTAGCCTACCACCACGAGTATAATAAAATCCAATTAATTCCTGCACTGACAGGTTCACGGATGTTTTTATAGCAGCCAGATGGAAATGTCAGTTTAATGAACAGGCAATTATCACCCCTAAATACTTTAAATGGGTGACGTGGTTAATACTGCTAGTTAAATAAATACAACTACTAGTATAAACGAAATCAGAATCTCACCTAGAGTTTCTAGAGACAGCACCTTTCCTCTTTGCTACTGACAGCTTCTAAACATCAAGGCTGCATGTGTGCCCAGGGACAGGAAAGTTGTGTCTTGTATGGGGTTGTCAGCGTTACACAGTTTGGGAGTTAGAAAGTGAACCAATGTCACTTATATTGGAAGCTGACGCACTTGAGGACAATGCACTGCACATCTGGATTCCTGGAGCCAGCCATGGCTTTCATCGGATTTGAATCTGGCTCAGTCGTTCAGTCGTGTCTACTCTATGCCCTGGGCACTCTCACAACATTTCTTTCTGCCTAGTGATTATGTTGGAGTAGGACAGACTCTGCATTCTGTCACTAGTAAACAAGAACCCCTCTAGCATGGATTCTGTCACTAGTAAACAAGCCCCCCTCTAGCATGGATTTTTTTACACTGTAAGCTGCCTGAGTCGTCGGGAAAAGGTGGGATAAATCCAAATAAATAACCTCTTCCCAGCTCTTCAAAGAGCCTCTTCTTCATCTCCCAGGACAGTCTGATACAGAGAAGAAACCAGAGCAAGTCAGTTCCAGATGATGGAATCCCATTAGCTTGTGGCATTTTAAGGTTCAGAGAGCTTGTTCAATACAGGCCCTTTTGACACAGGCTGCAGTGCCGAAGGGGCGGGCGCACACCAGCGCACACCAACCTCCCACCACCACTACCCATCCCCCACGCACGGAGGCACCTCTGTTTTGTCTGGTTCCTCCGTCCATGGGAGATGGGTGTAGATAGGTGTGCAAAGGCGCACATATGCATGCATACCCACCCCCACCCAGCCGTGGCACAGTTCAAAGGAGACTCACCCACGCATGAACACCAAGATTTCTGGGTGTTCATGCGTGGGTGCCACCCGGGTCACAATTATTCCCCCTTTGCCAGCAAACTCAGACCTGCTTGATAGGTTCACCCCAGCTTGCACATGATTTGTGCCTTAGTTTCCAAAAACAGGCACTATATTCACTGTCCAGGTTAACTGTGTTAGGCCCCTTTATTCCTTGGTTCCCAATCTCCTGTTTGCTTCAGGGTTCCAGGGCTGACCTGCCCAGCTGGGATCAACCTGCTCAGTGCCCACGCCAATTGACTCAATAGCTACTCAGCCATAGTTGCTTGCTGCAACCATTTACTGAGGGCTTCAATCTGAAAGGACTTAGGGCATCCCTGTTACAGCCCTCTTTTCTTTCCATTGGATCCACAATTCCTAAGGATGCCTCTGGGTGTTTCTGCACCCTGAACCAATTTCAATGGTGTAAACCAGAGGCGGGCCACAAACAGTTAATTTGATGTAGTTGGGCCTTCTGTTTTACTAATGAAGCATTCACACCAACAGTGTTAAACCAATATTATTCAAGAGTAGGAATAAATACTCCTCAGTTTGTAAAGTAACTGTTCATATGAACAGTTATCAGTGTGAAGGTTGCAAGCAACCACCATTTAGTGTTCGCTATGCCTCAGCCAGAGGGAAAACTGACACAAAATAAGTATTACTTTGGTGGTTTGCACTGTTTGTCTGAATGCCACTGCAAGGGAGTAGTTACTTTGACTGAGTTAAATCACAGTAGTTACCTTGGTTCATGTGGCCTCAGTGAAGTTAACTCCAGACTTTCCCTGGTGTAAAGGAGATTCAAATCTGAACTCTTGTGTTTTAAGAATGAGAACTGGCTACAGATACAAAGAATATAAGGGAGGCCTGCTGTGAAATAGACTCGCCTTGCAATTGGACCCAAGAAGTGTGTTTCCTGTAATACCTATCACATGGGCATTTTGTGCCAGCCCATCACAGAAAAATATGGTTTAACCAAATGTGAGAGAGGCCAATTTCCCTCAGATGAAAGACTCTAAATAAATTCCAAAGACTCGATCTGGGTGCATTTGTGCTTTAGATAAATTGCTTATTACTATTAGCATTTCAATGATCAGGGGGCTAGCCTTTGAAGATAGGTGCCCGACCTGGAAGAGAAAGAGGGGGCAGCTGATTTCTCTAGCATTGCATTAGTTTCACTCGGTTGGGAGCAGATGGAGTAAAGCAGTAGTGTCTGAGCTTCTGTATGGAGGGGAGGAATGAGGCACTAAAGTGACCATAAGGGGTATTTTAAATAAATATGATAAATATTTTAAGCCCAGTTGAACTCTAGGATTGTGCAGCTGGTGCAGAAAATGGCGGCCCATCTTCTGTTGGGAGTGGGTCACCAGGAGCATATTTATTTATTTATTTTAAGAGTTTTCATCCCACCCCTCCTGCCACAGGCAGCTCGGGACGGCTAACAATATTAATATACGAACAATATAAAAACATACATTAAAACAATTTTATAACAATGGGAAAAGTTAAAAAAAGAATATAAACAAAAACCTACCTGTCTCAACCCTCTACCCCCCTTCCATCTCCCTCACCAAAAGCCTGGCAGAACAACCAGGTTTTACAAGAACGTCAAAAGGAAGGGAGGTTCGGGGCCAATCAGGCCTCTGCTAGGAAGGAGTTCCACAGCCTAGGTGTGGCCAGTGAGAATGCCCTCTTCATAGTTGCCCCCTGGGAAACCTGGGGGACTTCAAGAAAGGTGCCCCCGGCGTGGTCCCGGAGGTAGGTAGGGCCCAGTCTGTTTAGGGCTTTATAGGTAAGCACCAACACCTTGAATCAGGCCCAGAAGACAATAGGAAGCCAGTGCAGTGAACGCACAGGTGTAATGTGCTCATGGCAGCCCACCCCCATAAGAAAACGGGCCACTGCATTCTGCACCAGCTGCAGCTTCCCAACTGGCACCGTGGGTAGCCCCACGCAGAGTGCATTACAATAGTCTAGTCTTGAAGCAATGAAAACATGGATGATGGTGGCCAGGTCGGAGTCCTAGACATAGGGCCAAAGCTGTTGCACCAGATGTAGTTGGTGGAATGTGCTACTCAACACTGCCTCCACCTGGAGATCCAGGCAGAGTTGGGAGTCAAGGAACACCCCTAGACTCTGAACCTGAGGAACCAGCTGAGGGCAAACCCCTTCAGTGACGGGGGATACCACTCCCACCGCCTTACCCACCAGCAACACCTCCATCTTGTTGGGATTCAGCCTCAGTTGGCTTGCCCTCATTCAGTCCCGCGCAGCCATCAAACACTGAGTAACCAGCAAGACTGCGGGGTCTGGGTCAGATGACAAAGAGAGGTAGAGTTGGGTGTCATCAGCATATTGATGACACTGAACATCAAACCTTCTCATGACTTCACCCAACGGCTGCATATACATGTTGAACAGGAGAGGGAACAGAATGGAACCCTTCGGGACACCACACATGAGGTCCCAGGGAGATGACAAACAATCTCCAAGCACCACTTGCTGAGTTCTTCCAGTCAGGAATGAGTGGGGCCATTCAAGAACAGTCCCGCCCACCCCAGTCTGGTCCCGCAGGTGAGTCACCAGCATCTCATGGTCAACGGTATCAAATGCAGCCACCAGATATAATCAACAGTGTCAAACGACCTTGATCCAATTGATGGTGGAGGTCATCAACCAAAACCACAAGCACAGTTTTGGTATCATAACCCGGACGAAAGTCGGATTGCGAGGAATCTAGAAAACCGACGCCCTCCAGATGCCCCTGCAACTGCCAAGCCACTACCCGTTCTTAGAGACCGGCCGATAACTGGCCAGGGAGTCAACATCCAACAATGGTTTTTTAAGCAGAGGCTGCACCACCACATTCTTGAGGCAGCTCAGCACTCTGTCCTCCCTAAGGGAGGCACTGACTACCCTGGCCAGCAACAGCCCCAGCATCTCCCAGCTAGCCTTAACTAGCCAGGATGGGCATGGGTCCAGCTCACAAAATGTGGCCCTGACCATCCCAATGACATCCTATGCATCAGTGGGTGACACCCACTGAAACTGATCCCATGAAACCAGACAAGATGGGGTTTCCAAAGCTTCTGGTTTTCCCATCGTAATAAGTGCGGCATCAAAATCACCACTGCTTCAGAGTCTGGCTACCAATAGCTTTCTGAGCACAACTGAATGTGCTGGTTTTGCTCTTTAAAGCCCTAAAAGGCCTAGACCCTACATAACTGGTCTGGAAACAGGGGTCCCAGTTATTGGGGGTGTGGTGAAGACACTGTTGTCATGGTTGGATCATTACCTTCTGAGGGCATGGATCCCTGCTCTCCTATGCCCCTGTCATGGTGGTGGATCAGTTAAGTTGGTCCACCTCCAGAGACTAATGGAACCAATTGGATTTCAGAACTCTCTGGTAGTTGGGGGAATGTACCCACTGACTTTAACGGCTTCTCTGTTGATGACCTGGCTGAGTTGTAAAAGAGCACTTTGAGACACATTCAGGTGTTCGCTTCCTCTGTTTCAGCAGCATAGATCCTCCTAGTACATGAGGGACCTGAAGCGGTTGAAGTGGGAGGCAAGGCGGTTAGAATGCTGGTGCCACACAGCTCATGCTGAAGCCAACCAATTGCACCACAGATCCCTTTAGTGGGACTATGGGGTGGCTAGGGAAGTGGCAAGGAGACCTTCTCTCACTGCTACCACAACGTCTGCAAAGTCTCATCCAGTGGAGTTGTTCTGGGGGGTTGGTAGTTAGCCTGGTTAATCTGGTTTGTCTCCACCTGATATCGAAGTCATCTGATGCTTGCTGTGATGAGTTTGCTATCTGCTTTGTAGACAAAATCACTTGCTTTCACCTCAAGTTGGGGGCTGCTAGTTTGACTGCAGAGTCAGAGTTTAAGGTTAGGGACTGGAAGCTTAGTCCTGTCCTTATTTGGATCAGTTACAATTGGTGTCCTCCACTGATGTGGAGAGTGTGCTTGGGGTGATGTGGGCAACTAGTCAACTAGATCCGTGCCTGTCCTGGCTGGTGGAAGCCAGCCAGGAGACAGTGGGGCCTTTGCTAGCTGAGGTTGACAACACCTCCTTTTGGAAGGCCAAGGTGCTGGTTCTCCTTAAGACTGCGGTTGTCTGGCCCCTGCTCAGGAAACCATCACTTGATGCTAGCTCTCTGAACAGTTACTGCCCTGTTTCTAATTTTCCCTTTTTTAGGGAAGGTTATTGAACAGGTGGTTGCTCAGCAGCTTCAGGCACATCTTGATGCTGTCAGATTCCTGGACCCATGTCAGTTTGGGTTTCATCCTGGGTAGGTAATGAGACTGCACTTGTAGCCCGGCTGATGATCATTTGGAAATTGACAGGCGAAAACATGCTCTCTTGATCCTGTTAGACCTTTCAGCAGCTTTTGACACAGTGAATCATGAGGTTCCGTTGAGGTGACTGCAGGACTTTTCAGGGGTGTGCAGGGCTGCACTTAAGTAGTTCCGCTCTTGCTTGTTGGGGAGGTCCCAGTGGGTGGTGATGGTTGATTGCTCATCGTCCCTCTGGGGCCTCCCCTATGGGGTCCCGCAGGGTTCCATTCTGGTTCCCCTCCTGTTCAATGTGTATTTAAGACCACTAGGAGAGACTGTACATAGATCTGGGGTGCAGTACCATCAATATGCTGATGACACCCAGCTCTCTCTCTCTTTTTCATCTGACCCAGGTCCTGCAGTCTCCATGCTTACACAGTGCTCGGCTGTCATTGAGAACTGGATGCAGGTGAGCTGAATTGAAGCTGGAGTCAGATAAGAATGAAGTGTTGATGGTTGGCCGGCCTTACAACCGCTGGGGGGAGGAACACCTGTTACTGAGTGGGTCCAGCCTCCTTTGGGCACTCAGGTTCGTAGCCTTGAGGTGCTCCAGTCCTGAATACCTTGCCGCGCCTGGAACATCCGGTTGCCATGCTGTCTAGGAGCACTTTCAACCAACTCCATCTACTGAGGAGGCTGTGACCTTTTCTATTTGATTCGGACCTGGCCACTGTTATCCACACTTTTGTAACCTTGAGGCTAGACTACTGCAATGCGCTCTCTGTGGGGGTGTTCTTGAAGGATGTTTGGAGACGACAGATTGTGCAGAATGCAGTGGCCTACCTTCTGATGGAGCAGATTACAGCAGTGCTCCAAGGTTTGCACTGGCTGCTGCCAATAGTCTTACAGCTACAATTCACGGTGCTGATTTTGACCTATAAAGCCCTTAATAGCTTGGGACCTACATATCTAAGAGATTGCCTTCCCCTCTATGTTCCATCACATTTTCTCAAGTCAGCCAGGAGTGCCATCATCGTAGCAGGTCTGGGCAACCCAGCGTGCAGAGGGGCATTCTCAGTGACTGCCTCACAGCTTTGGAACTCCCTTCCCCTGGAGGTTTACCAAAACTGGATTCAGTGAACTTTCTGCATTTCAGTCCTAGTACAACCACCCAGAAACAACCTGAGCCATAGAGAAGTTCACAGAGGCCAGAGAGACAAGGTAGAGGAAAAGGAAAGTGGACACAGAAAGGCTCAAGGTCACATACCTGCTCAGTGGTGGAGCTGGGAATATATTTCTGATCTTCCGATTCCTGTGCTAGGGCTTCAATTCCCTAGACCAGTAGTTCTCAAACTTTTAAAACCACAACCCTGCTTCCTTTTGCTTATGGTAGTTTAGGCCCCTCAACATGCCCTCCCACCTACACCCCCCCTCTTGCTCCCTCTCCCCCTCTCTACCCTCCTGCTGCTTTTCATCTTCAGTTTGGAAATCCCCTTCCCCCCAGCTGGAACTAGAGATTTTCCATCTCTGCTCCTCTCCCCCTCCCCCCAATATCTTCTGCCCCCTCTCCCTACCCAGCAGACCAACCGTCACAGTTCAAGAACCATTGCCCTAGGCCATGCTACCTCTTTTTATAACAAAGAATTGACCTAGGATGGAGTGAAAATTAAGGATCTAATTATTTGGGCTGACAGTAGTGAATTTTACACCCAATTCTAAATGATTTGGATCATATAGGGAGTAGATTGGCCAAGGCTGTAAGAAATGACTGCCAAGCTCTAAGGAACCATAAACAAGATGCAATTAGAGGTGTAGGTTGTCCATCACAGTTAACAGTTAACTTACACAAGAGCTTCTTACCTGGGGATTCTACAACTAATGACTAATAATGTGTTCTCCTCCTCTGAGTGACTCTTGGCCTTTCTATGAAGAGCAACCTTTCCTTAGCAGTTTTTCACACTGGAATCCTGAGGAGGGGGGGAGTCGAAATGTCAGAAAAGCACAGGCCTTTAGAGGCAGAAGAAGGATGCCAGAGTGAGCAAGCAGTGACCACCAAGTCTCCTGTGATATGTGAGGTATATCTAGTCCAGAGAGCGAGACAAGGGTGAAGAAGTGACTGCATTGCCACAGGAGAATAATCTGCACTTCCAGTGCTTGACAGCAGGCATAGGCCAATGAAATGTATTCAATAATACAGGTGCAGAGAATATCATTGGGAGGTGTTCAACCCCCTCAGGAGTCTTGTGGGGAAAGCAATTTAGTAGGTGGATCAATATGTGCTCTCATGTTTAAAAAAAAAAAAAGACAGATCTGCCCACATAGCATCAATAGATGTGTTGTTAGATGCAGTAGACAAGCCTTGTCTCCAATGGGGATTTGCCCTGATTTCAATCACTGTCATGTCAAAATTCCAAGTTTAAACAGGAATAATAATAATAATAATAATAATAATAAATAGTAAAATCAAACTTTGTATCAGTGCCCCTTCCTCTTGTTTTAAGCAGGTGCAAGCTTCCTACACACAAATCACAGCTTTCCTTGTCAATGGGTGAAAACAGACATGACGCTAACAACCCTTGGTGGTTATTTATGCATGTTGCAGGGCTGTATTGGTGCCCTATGCATCCCTGAAACATGCATAAATGACCACCAAGGGTGGTTAGCATCATGTCTGTTTTCACCCAACATTAAGGGCATGTTGACATAAGCACATTTGTTGAAGGTAAGTACCTCTTACCCCACTTTAACCTCCTCTTTGTTTCCCAGAGCCAGGGGAACAGGTTAAAAGGCCAGAGCTGGAGTGGCAGCTAGTACAGAAACTGCTGCAGAGTAGGTTCTGTTGAAGAGATCTGGCATTCTGATTAAAACATCTGGGGCCCCAGCCCCCTTAGTCAGTGGCTAGCAGCACCTAGTAACAGCTCTTGTAGACTCTGCACACTAGCTTCTTAGCCAGGGTTGTTACCCATAGTGTAGAAACAAATCTTCCCTCTCCCTATGGATGGCACATGCCCCCCTAAACAGTAGCAAGGCAAACTTATAGGGTGAGAGAGGAGGAAAGAGACTCCTTCACTGTGAGCAGCTGACAAGTGAGAAGTGATTTCTTTTCTCCCTACTCCTGATGAGAGAAAAATGATCATTACTTATCCCACCAGAAGGGAAATCAACCCCCCTTAGGTCAGCTGCCTGCAGCCTCAGCAGCAAAAAGTCTCATTCCCAAAGGGATCCCCACTCAATCCATCAAGTTAGCCTGATGGTGATTGATAGGGCTATGCAGGAACATAACTCTCTGGGCACCCCAGGGAGTAGCATGCCAGGGGAAGGGGTGGGGGGTGTTTAATGGCTCTGATCCCTGGTGGCTGCTTTGCTGAATGGAAAGAGACCAGCTCAGACCCTTGGAGAGGCTGTTACTGCTACATTTAAGAGATGTTGTGTCTCCTTAAGGGCAAACTCTAGTGCCACCGGTTGTAACCAGTTTCCTTATCGGAGTTAAGTGCCCGAATTCCAAGCACTAGTCACTGGGGTCTGGCTGGAAGCAACAATGCTCTCTCTGAGGGGTATAAAGGAAGCCCTCCTCCTCATGCTGCGCAGCCCTCCTGCCCAAGCCAAGGAAGACGGAGCTGAAGGCAAAGTGAGAAGCAGCCAGGATGCGTGGCACAGCCCTATGCTACTTGGCCTCTCTGATCCTTGCTCTCCTGCAGGGACCTGCAGCAGCTTACCCAGTGACAAGGAAACCCAGCAGCCAGGAACTCCAGTCCCTGCAGGTAAGGAGGAGAGGCACTGGGAGAGCCTTAAGGGTGAAGTTGGGGTTTTGAGGCCACACACTCAGGAGGCTTTAAAATGTGCTTTACCCAGAGACCCATATTTAGTGCATTTTCCCCACTGGTGGCATTACCCTTACCCTTACCCACAGACACCCTGGAGGCTGTTCTGCCACAAGGTGAAGGAAGGAGCTTTAAACATACAGGATGGGGTGGGGCAGAGCCCTCCTGAGCAGCCAGATTTCCAAATAGGTCAGGATCCCCTTTCAGTAACCAAAGAGCCATCTCCTAAAGAGGATAGAGTATGATGGAGCCAAGGACCCCCTTCCCCCCCATACTCCATGATACTGAGCATGAGTTGCTCCTTGTTCTTGCCCTCAGTCTCCAAGTTCCGGCTTTGGCATTCCTCTCTTAACTTTTCTTTGTTCATATTGGTCATTTTGGCAGACAATACCATCATGGCACCCTGACCTTACTCCCACAAAACAAAAAAACCACTTGCCAATTCTACAACGACTCTAACCAGTTGCACACTTTCTCAGCTGTCTCGCTCTGGACACTGATATCGACCAGCGCACTTTCTCAAACATGACTTTCACTGTGCACTGATACAATCTTGGGTTTCACTGCCTTAAGCTCACCACTGGGACCAGGATTTTGGGGTTCCCCTCTCTGGCTACCCCAAAGGACCACTGGACCGGCCACGACTCAATTATCCTGCTTACAGCAACCACTGAACACCACTCTCCCCAGGTTACATCAACTGGTTTTACAACAGATTACTGCTGAAAACTCATGTTTTATGACATGTTAGTAACTCATAACCTCGTTAACACCCCATTATCTGATTAGTAGTTGCCCTGGTCAGTTACATAGATGGTGAGTGTATGGTTATTTCCTGGTCAATTACACAGGAGATAATTGCATTGTTCAGTGGTTCCCTTGGTCAGTTACAGATTATTTTATTATTAAGTATTTATATAGCACAAGCAATGTACCTGGCACTGAACAATCATTAATTAGAGACAGGTCTGTGCCCCAAGGGGCTTACAACCTAGGATGGACAAGGGAGAGGGGAACATAGGGAGAGAGAGGCAATAGCCATGAAGTTGAGAAGTCACAGGAGGAATGGGGGACCCTGAATGAAAAAACCATAGAAGTTGCCTTCACACAAGCCTCTTCTTCCACCGCTTCAGTTTCTTATGAGAGATTGGAAGCTCACTTTTTAAATAATCCCATGTGCTCTTCCGCCCCCCCCCCCTTAAAAGTTACCCACTATCACCATTGCCATTGCTAGGTATCCCATAATGCTGCATGCAGGTGGACTGGCAGCAGGATTAAACTTTCCCATGTTACAAAAATGCATCTGATGGAGTTAGCACAATTGTTAAACCTAGGTTTTTGAATTAATTTTTTTTTGGACTACTCAGATTGCACCTGCTGCATCTTTCACATGGTAAGGAAAAAAAGTGACAGTGTCTCATGTTAATGGAGGATGTGCATATGGCTGTTCCCTGATCTATTACACAGTTTGTAAATGTGTTGCACAGGAGAGGACACATTGCCGTGTTTTGTTCTCCTGGTCAGCTACATGGGGTGTGAGCACATTATTCTGATGCCCCTGGTCAGTTACACAGGAAATGAGTATTGTTCTCTGCTTTTAGGACCTCATTGAATTGCTGAAGGAGAAGATTCAGGAAGGGAAAGAGGAGTATCCAGAACTGGACATGCCCAACTATGGGGCTGGAGAAGATGACAACTCCGACCTGTATCTTTCTGCTACAGATCCCAGCCCCTCTGCCCAGTTCAAATCTCAGACTCCTCTCCATCAGCCTGAGATGGAGAGCCAGTGGAGGAAGCTCCTGGCTTCTTTTAAGAGGATGAGGAACTTCTCCGGGTGCTTTGGGACCAGGATTGAAAGGATTGGCTCTCAGACAGGACTAGGGTGCAGCATCTACAAAGCACGTAAGTCTCCCTTCCCTTTACGTTTGTCTAGGGGTCTTCCCTCCCGAAGTAGGCAAAGCTACAACATAGACTTCTGCTCTCTGTTACATGGCCAGTGATGGCCTAGCAGAGAGATAGGAAAGCCCTGGCCCATGGACCAAATATGGCCCATAACTCGTTTTATTTGGTCCCTTTCCAATTCTCTGTGCCCAAGCACTGGCGAAGTGCACTCTGGGAGAAGGCAAGAAAGAGGAGTGTGACTGCTCAGCTGCAGGGGCTGGATCTGCAGCCCAGGTCCATGATCCAGAGCCTTCCATAGCTTCCCACTGTCTTGAAGACCCACCCAACCCTGCAGTGTGTCAGCATGCCTTCCCCACACCCATCTCTTTCTCCAATCCACACCATGCGCCCCTTCCCCGTGTCCTGCCAATTTCTCCCTGTTGCCATCTCTGATAACATTTCTATTTTGGCACCGAAATAACTAAGACTCTATGGATTAAAGCACAGATATGAAACAGGAGAATTACAAGTGATGTAAGAGATACCTCTCTCCATATTTTTGGTGCGGCCCCACTGTCCGTTATATTGCCAAGGTAGCCTCTGGACACTAATATAATACTACTGTGCAGCTCACACACTGCCTGGCATTCTCAGCCTTTAATTCCAGTTGACTCTATGAAAAAAAAAAAAACATTGTGTCAATGGGTAATGAATTCAAGGGTATTAGACTGGAGAAAGTCCAGGGATGCCTTAACTGTCGCTTGGACTTGGGCAGAAAAACTCTAAGACACAGTTGTTCTCTCCTAGTAGAATTGAAAGTCCTAAATCACTCCTAATTGTGCGTCTTCTTTCTTCTTTGCTTCAGGTTCCTGGAGGAAATCAAGAAGTTGAATCTGGGAGGTCAGCTTCTTTCTCCACCGAAGATTTTTTTTTTTTTTTTTTTTAAATCTCTTTTACGTGGACTGTTCTATAGCCTAGAAGCTGGTTCAACACCCACTAGAGGCACATGGTCTTACATCCTAGATATTATGTACATGGATAGTATACTCACTATGTACTATACAACATGTAATACTCACATGGTTGTTTCATAAAGGTGCTGTTTGTACATACTTGATACCATCAAGACTACTTTTTGCAGCCTGTTGGTTGGGACTTGAGGGATGCATCAATAAATATTTTGTATAAATGGTGCATTTGACTTTGTAAGATGAACAACATCCAGGCTTAAGGGATATCAGTAGCTTCCCTTATAACAAAGCCTCAGGCAATTGGGGTGTATTAGGAAATTATCTTGCCCCTGCTGGGATGCATTTGGAGGGTCAAAATCTGCTTTCATTTACACTTATCTCAATCCAGAGTACCCCTGGTGTTAATCTGGATTGGCACTAGTGTACCAGACACTGGAGTAACCACATCCCAAGATGGCAGGTGAGAGGAGACAGCTACACTCTCTGCCACTGGTATAACTTTTGGCTAAAATTTGTGGAGGGTATTGGGTCCCCTTGACCCTCATAAACTAGACCCTCATAGTCCGCATGACTCTAGAACTGCAGGTCCCTCCACCACCAGCAGACACCAAGAGTTCCCAGACTAGATTTAAACCCTCGCATGGTTTGAGATGAAGGTTGGGAATTAAGGAGGGGGTTCCCAAACTTAGAAGGTGTGACTCTTCTGTTTTCATCCCCTTGGCACCAGAGGAGTGTCTGATTTCTTTTTGTTGCAGCAGGCGGTGGTCCCTATTTAATCACTGACCGTTAGTTAACTCATGAAAATGAACCCATGACTGGATAGATTCAGCTCCCCAGAGTACTGATGGGTTGTGATGCTTGTTCAGGTTTGCTGTGGTGAATGCCAGCACTGCCAGGTTGAATCTGGGCTACAAGCAAAAGCAGTGTGTGCAGTCGAGATCTGGAACTCGCAGCCAATTTCCTCACACTAGGAATTTGACTCTGGGTGGGTCCCAGGGATAAGGTTACAGCCAGAAGGAAGGAGAACTGGGCTTTCTTACTTAACCCTTCAATCCAGCCTTTGGTAACTGAGGCAGATGAAGGAGACCCCATTAGATCAGGGTTGGTTAGAGAACTAGTAATCTGAAATGGCTGGGAGTATCTCAGCTCTGGGGGCTGCATGGTGAAATTTGAGGAGGTTGGCACGACGTGTGGGGTTACAGCCCTTCCCAGCCTCTACTGCATTAGATCCTCCCCTTGGGTTTTCAGGGAAGCAGGCTCTACTGTTCTTTTCCAAGGGCTAAGCGTGGCGTTCAGCACCCTGGACAGATGCCTGCATGCACTTGTCACTTTGTGTTCCCTTGTATGAGAGAGCCGCAGTCTCATCCCTGGGGCTCACTGCTGCTTGGGAGGATCCCAGGACAGGTGCTTCCTGTGAGGCCCTATCCACCCTACTCAAATAAGCCCTGACCTCCCAGGCCCCTATCCTCACCCCAGTCCCCACGATTTCTAAGGCTAGCCCGCAGCTCTGCATAAACTCCCTGGGTGGCCTTGGACAAGTCACCTCTCTCAGCCTCAGTTCCCCAGCTGTAAAATGGGAATAATAAATGACCTACATCTCAGGGTTGTAGTGAGGGTACCCTTGGTAAGGATTGTAAACAGTGAACACTGAAAGTGCTAAAGAAATTATTAGTAATAATAGTTTGGTCTCATTAAAGGAATTATCTTACCTGCCCTTTCTCCCTCATATTTGGGACCAACACAGAAGCCACGTCAAACAAATGGCACAGTTAATCACTCTGACTGTAATACTACATCCATGAAGTCAGTGGCAAAACTTCCTTTAACAGTATGTGAGATTGGCAGTCTCAGAAAATGTGATGGTCCAGGCTTGAGATCAAATTTTTTTTTTAAAAAAAAGATTCTTGCACTGTAGCCCATGCAGGAGAAGTGAGGAACCTCTCTCCATTCCCCAGTAAAGCATATCCAGTGTGATGGTCTCTGTAATGGCATGTCTTCTCTGCTAGTCTCTTGAATCTGCTGCCTTATTGCTTTCCTGCCCAGGATATCAAAGAGAGGACTCTAAATAGGGAGGGCTCTGAGGTTAGATTGATCTGGCCACAGACAGGGAGATTAATTTAAATTCACTTCACTCACAACAGGTTATAAGGCTAGAAAGCAGGACTGTGCATTCAGGTTTTGATAAAACACAAATAAACAAACACCCATCTTGGCTTCTGTACCGGAAACAGGAGTACTGGAGCTGTGTATTTGGGTTTTGATCAAACAAAAATAAACTCCCATCTTGACTTCCGTACCTGAAACACAAATACTGGGGCTGTGTATTCTGGTTCTGAGTGACCCCAAAGTTTCCAAAGAAATGTTATCCAAGGTCTTGAACTGGACCCCAAAAGCTGTAGCACATATCCAGCTTGGAAATGGGCTGCTCTTTCAGTTTAGCCACCTGCTTGGGGAGCTTGTAGTGAGCCCTCCCTGCCTGCAGGGGCTGCCACTGTTGGAGAACTGCAATCTTCAGCATGGCAGCCATGCCTAGCTTAACAGAACCCAGCCCAGCCAGGGAGAAATGAGGAGGCCTTGGTAGCCTCATTCCCCTGTCTCCCAATTCACTGACACCTCACCTGAGCATAGTCCCATGCCCCATTCCAGCAACCCTCTCACTAAGCCAGTGACCTCCCCCAAGCCAGACTCATCACTCTACCTCAAGCCAGCAACTCTCCTAAGCCAAATGCATGCCCCATTCCTCTGTCTCAAAGCTAACAACCTCCACACCAAGCCAGACATATCCATCCCACCCCCCCAAACCAGTGCCCCTCTTTTTAAATTGGTAGCAGACTTAGCTACAGTTTTCACTACGGTTTTCCCTAAAGGCCTGTTAAACTAGCAGAGTCTCACTGCACTTCTGCACCAAAATAATCCATATGTAGGGAACAGTGTTCCCTGTGTTTTCCACATTGACGGCAACAGTGAAATACGCAGCGAATATATGTAAAGAAACAAATAAATTCAAATGCTAAAAATGAATATACAAATAGCTGAACCCCACCCCTGCACAGCCCTACGAGAAAGCCTTGGAACCAGCTGGGACTCTGGTTCTTTTCTACTGGGGTCCGGCATTGGAAACAGTAATCGCAGTCGAAACAGAGGAGAAGGGATAGCTCCACACCCACCCAAATCCAGTCCCTGATCAAAAAGCAATCTTAAACAGTGGAGTCAATCACATCCATTCCCTCAAGGCTACAGCAAATCTGGGGCTAGAGAATGGGTGTTTTTACACACACATTTCTCCTGGATGTTTGCTGTTACATCCTGAACTTTCTGTGTGCCTAAATCACTCACCCAGATCTTAAACATCCGCCTCTTTAAACTTCTGCATAGAACCTCTCCCAGAACTTTTGTGTGTAAAAGGTTCTCTTGGTAAACTGCTTTGCTCCAGGCAGCTGTGGTCCCTTGGTTTCCATGGCAGCCTGTCACATCTACAGCTGCGGCTACTTTAGGCTGCCTCAGGGCAGTGTTTGTGTGAAGAATGCATCTGGAACTTACTTGTGGACTTGTAAACCCAGAAGATTGAAAAATCCAGAACTTTAAGGTGTGTCAGGGAAAACATATCACCTCTGTCTGTCCCTCCCCCCGCCCCCCATCTTGACACCCACACTTCTGGGTGGGAGGCCTGGGAGGGGGAACCCGTAGCCAAATACAAACCACAACCAGTTTTTACAGGACTCCTTTCCAGTCCCTGGATCTGGCTCATGGATCCAGCCCCTACCCTCAAACAATGAAGGGAGGATTCTTAGGGGGTAGAGATGATAGAGGGTGGATCATATCCATCCTTCTTTCCTGTCTTAAACAAACCCCTCAGGTTCCCCTCCCTCAGCTTCTATCCAGCTATGGTGCTTATACTAATTTTCAAAGTGGCCCAGGCAGGGGTGGGGGGTTTCCCCAGCCCTGATCTAGCTATGGAGGTAAGCTTGAAAAAGTGATTTCGGTGAGGTGCCTTAAAGGCTCAGAAACCAGAAGGCAAACAAGAACCACCCTCAAAATGATTAAATTCATGATTTCAGGGTTGTCTGGTCTGCAAGTTTTCAACCTCTACTGTTCTTGGGGAATTGCAGATTCTGAGGAAATGGCTGCTGGGAGGCAGGCAGAACCAGGAGGAGGAAACAGCAAGGCACCAGTGTTCTATAACCAACAGGGACATTCAGCAAGCACCTCTCAATAACCTGCTTCTCATACACCAGAGATGACAACTGGATGGAGGGGTGGACCCCTCCCCCCGCTTCTTCTTGCACTTGCTCAGTATTCTAGAAAAGGAATATTATTTGCTTACTAATCCCTTAATTATGCACAACCACTTCTGTGTAATTAAGTCAGGGTTGTAGAACCTCTGGTCTGCAGCTGGTGTTTCATGTGCCTTTTCCAATTCCTGGCGTTGTCCCATGGATCCTCAGTCCCTCCCCTAAAGCACGGAAAGACTGACCCTGCTCAGGCGAAGGGAGCAGAGATGAAGGCATGCATTCAAGGATAGGGGATGGGATCCATGATCTGGATCCTCCCCTTTCTTTCCCCACCCTGAGCATAACTTTTAAAGTATCCCGCCCCCAACTCCTATTGGCCCACATTGCTGGCACTAATTTTCACAGTGATCTGTGGGAGGGAGAGGGTTCCCAACCTCTGAATTAAGGAGTTCTTGATGGTTTGGGGGACAAGCAAGCATTATGCTGGTGCTTATTTGAAAACTGATGAGTTTGAAGTCCTGGGTGGAAATAAGCCAAAAATTACTCATCTTGATGCTATCAGCTGATTTTCTAGTCTCCCTCCTTCTGTGTGTGCCCTCCCCTCCTTAATAACTTGAATCCACCGGGTGATTTCACTCAAATTTGGCCGAGACTAAATAGTGTAGGAGTTCTCTAGTCTCTCAGTTCTCTCCAGTGGGCATCTTTTGTTTCAGGACTCCATCCAATCCCCCTGCTTACTGCATGGCTCCACCTAGGGCTTTTGTCTGGCAGTGAATTGACTTTGCAAACATATTAACAAAATGAAGGTCTCGCTGTCTTCAGCACGTCTACAAATTTAACACAAGCACGCTGGGTGAAAACAGACATGACGCTAACTCCACTTTAATAGTTCTTATGCATGTTGCAGGGCACCAATACAGCCCTGCAACAAGCATAAGAAATGTTAAAGTGGAGTTAGCGTCATGTCTGTTTTCGCTGACCCACTTTCTCTGGCCAAGTCCTTTCTTCCAAGGCTTCCCACCCAAATCCTTCTTAACAGGGAGGCTTCTCTCTACTAGCAGCTTTTTCCAGGTTTCCCTGGTACTGGTAGTCCCTCCTTAGCCAGGGAGATCTGGGTTTTTTATTTCCACCACAATTTCTCCCAGCCACAGCTGACTACCTCCCTTTGTAGGCCTCAGCTGCAGAGGTTTAGTTAGCTAGGAGCAGGGGAGTTTAGTACCTGGCCTGTACTGTTGCATCCCCTATATTTTCCATCTGTGGGAAGGAAGGGTCCAGATCATGGATCTGTGCCATTGATCCTTCCCCTAGACTTGAGTGCATGCCCTCATTTCTGCTCCCTTCCCCTGAGCTCACTCTTTCAGTGCTTGAGGGTAGAGGATGGCCTTGAGCAGGGCCAATAGGGACCATGGTCCAGGGACCCTGCAGGGAGGCCAGTCCTGATAAGGTTGCCACCTTGGGTTGTTTTTTACTGGATACTTTCATTTTGGCCTATGGGAGTGTCTGGTAAAAAAACATCACAGGTGGCAACCCTAAGTCCTGGTAACCTCAAGACCACTACTACTCCTGAGGCCCTGGGATTGGCTATTTCTGTGGGGCCCTCTCCCTACCTGCAACTCTCAGCCCCTGGGATAGCTGCATTCTGCAGGGGCCTGCCCCCTGCCCACCACCAAGTAGGGTGGGGGAGTAGAGCACTACAGGAAGGTGCTGAAGTACGGTGGCCATTGGTCCTGTTTTATACCAGAACTAGGGTGTCCAACTATGCAAATTTCAGATGATGCTGATGAGAAATACATGTTGCAGGGCTGCATTGGACCAATGCAGCCCTGCAACCTGCATTTCTCATAAGTGTCCTCTAAAATTTGCATATCTGGCCACCCTAACCATGATAGTCCTGCTTTTTTAAGGGTTTTTCCATTGGCCTTTTATTTACATGTTTTGTTCTATATTTTGCAAATGATGCTAGTGTTACTTTAAAATATAACCTTCCCCCCCCCTCCCCATGCCAAAAGTAATGATCTCATGACTTCCAGGTAGGAACAGTCAGTAGCATGTGGACTTGGGTGGTGAGCCAGCGGCCCCAGCTTGGGGGGGCAGAGTGCTGGGGTTACCCTTGTGTCCAGATTTTCCAGGACATGACCACTTTTTTGATCTGCCCAACCTCAGCCAGGTGGATTTTTAAAATATGCATTCATGGCTGGGATTTTGCCAGCACCGTTGCATCCCTTTCCCCACCCCTTGCCTAGCGCTTGTTGCTCAGCCCTGGCTGGGGAAAGGAGCCCTGAACCAGCTGTGCTCTTCCTCCCCTCATGTCCTGTATTCTGGGAATGTGTCAGTGGCCACCCTAGGTTGAAGAAGTGGGTGGACTATAGAGGGCAGGACCGGGGAGCCCCTGCATTTTCTTTTTGTCTTGGGCCCTGCAAATTCTAAGGTCAGCCCTGCTTGAGGCTCCATTGGGCAGATCCAGGGATTAGAAAGGAGTCAATTAAAAAAAACAACCCAGCTGTGGGCTGGATTTGGCTCACAGGCCAGAAGTTCCCCATCTCTGAAGTAGGTACAACATAATCAAATAACACAAAAAGAGGTTGTTGGGTTTTTTGCAAGATCTGTCCATAAAGGAATTAAGAACAGAGAAGATCTGAATGGGGTTTTCAATACACGCTGAAGTGTGTGGCAGAGAATCATCCATATTATTCCATATATAGATGGGGAGCTTGAGTAACACTTTCAGTCTACTGTCAGGAGACCTGACTTCTTCAGTCTCTCTATTCCTATACAAGGTGATTTCCCTGGACAGGAGCACAGAGCAAGCTCCATCAAGCTGACCACAGGGAATCTCTTGTAACAAACCGCTAAGAATTTCCAACTGGACTATGTCATCTCAGTGGCGGGTGGCGGAGTGGGGAGGGTGACATGGAGTCACTGACTTGTGACACACATTCCGCAGTGGCAGCTGCTTAATGACAGCTAATAAAGGGAATCTTCTCATGACAGAGCTGCATGCCTTCAAGGGGACTGGAATGTGCCCCAGATAAACCCACAGATAACCTAGGGGGAAGGGAGCACCCCGAAAGAGTATAAAAGACCAAACCGGCAAGGGAGAGAGACACAGAGACAGGAAAAGAGAGAGACAGACACCTGAGGAGACATCTCAGAAGCAGCTGGCACTTTCCTATATTCCAAGCCAAGTCAGCAGAATGGACACTAAGGGATCATTTTCCTGCGGGTTCCTGATGCTGCTCCTCATCCAGCTCCAGCACAGCACACCCCACCCCATCGACAGCCTCAGCCCTGCCAGGGAACTGGCCAGCATGGAGGTAAGGATTCTCTTACTTTATAGGGCTAGACTTCTGTTCAGCAGAATGGGGTGAGGGGCCTGATGGGGTAGTGTGGTCAGGCTTTCAGCAGGACTCACAAGGGACAAGGTGAGCCAGGCAGCTGGTTGGAATTTGCAAGCCTGCTCAAAAAAAAGGGGGGAAATCTTTTGCTTTTGCTCAGAGATGTCAGCAGGTTCTGCCTTTGAAAGTCTGATGACTCAGGTTGGTTTCTTCAGATGGTCCTTTAGGGTGGTAGCAAAGGTGAAACTGAGGGGAGTCCTGAGAATGTGGGATGTCCGACCTTGATGCAAAAACTCCTTTCAGAGACAGAAGCACAGGACTGGAAGGGACCTCAAAAGTCAAGTTCAACCTTAGATTTGATACCACTTCTTTAGCACCTTGAGCATTAAAAGCATTTTATAATCCTTGTCTACAATACCCTCATAACAACCCATTTCACAAATGGGGAGTGGAAGCTGAGAGAGAATGATTTGCCCAAGGCCATACAGCAAGTTCATGGCTAAAATGGGATTTGAACACTGGTCTCCAAGGCCATTTTTAAATGGGCCGGGGGGCCTCAGGGGCCAGGACCATGTGTGCTCAGTGGAGCACGCACGCACTTCCTGTGGGTGGGGGAGGATTTAAATGGCAGCAGATGGGTTTGTCCACCCATCCACCCGCCAGCCACCCATGCTTCCACATGGTGCAACCTGGGATTTTCTGGGTTGCTCTGTGCAGGGAGATGGGTGGGGTTAGGTGGGAGTGCATGCGTTCCCACCCCCACTTTTACACGGGTGCTACCACACATGGTGGACCTGCATGGTAGCATCTCATGTATAAATGGCCCAAGTCCAAGACCTCATCCTAGGCTACACTGGCTCTCTGATTCACTAGACCTAAACCCAATAAATAGCATCTAGCCTCATCTTAGAAACGTTCAGCAAAGGAGATTCCATAACTTCCCCTGGCAACCCCACTTGTTCTATTGCTCAACTGTTCCTCCAGTTACAGAGTTCATCCTAATAATTCAACTAAATCTTTCATTACGGTTAGGGTTTGTCCCAGAGAGGGAGTTTTCAAAGGATCCCTGCTGCTTTAGTGTTGGTGAAGAGCAGGCTTTGAAAGATCTCCTGTGTGCTGTCTCACAAAATGGCAGGTGCACTGAAGCAAAAGACAGCATGGCTGGGAGCGTATATTAATATTGGAGCCTGAGAAGCATCCTGCAGTTTGTGTGGGCAGGAAATGAGAAGCTTGTGGGGGAGGAACCCAATGCAGAACATGAGGGGGAAATTCAGGAATAAATGCGGTTGTGAATCTGGACTGGGTTAGAGATTCAAAATCATTAAATACCTGCTTCATATACCAACTTTCAGTTTCCCCAGGGGCTGTTCACTTGTGTTTAGAGAAAGAAAATCTGTACTGTCTCCATAGCAGCTTGGGATAGATCTTTCAAGGGGAAGGAAGGAACCCACTGGCTGAATGGGATTACCCATGTGATTAAAGATGTTAAGCATGTGGCCTAATACTTTGCTGTACCATGAAAGAACATAGTTGCTGGCATACTAGGACAGATCAATCAATGGTCCATCTAGCCCAATATCCTGTCTCTGACAGTGGCAGGTACTGGATGCCCCAGGGAAAGGGGAGAAAAACAGGTTACACAGGGGTGGTCCATTCCTTGTTCACTCCCAGCTTGTGGCAATCAGAGGTTTAATCCCATAACAAATTTAGTTTATAGTGATCGATGGATCTCTCCACCCTGAACTTATCTAATCCTTTTTAAGGCCTGTTATAGAACTGGCTTTCAGGTCATCTCATGGACTTTGAATTCCACAGGTGATTTGTGTGTTCTTAAACTGACACTAAACAAACTAGGCAAAAGAAAAAACAAAGCCCAGGATTCAGTTTTGTCTGGTACTTTGAAATTTGCTGGCTTCCAATGTGCACAAACTGCCAAGAGAGATGAAGCCCAGGGACAAACCTCTCATGGGTGCCCTGCTGCTCACCCACAGAAGGTGCAATCCAGCTCCATACAAGTCAATGGGAGCTTAACCATTGACTTCAATGGGAGCTGGATTGTGCCCAGAGTGTTTAACTCCGAGGGCTGGCAAGCTAGTGCTCCTAGCTGATGAGAGCCAGGGAGATCTGGTTTCAGGTCATTCAGGTTTTTTAAGAGCAGCATCCTTCTGAAGGAGCAGGAAGTTGGTGGCCATGCAGGGTTTCTTATGCTCCCCCTCCTTTGGAAAGCAGGACCCCTTCCTGCCTGTGCACCAGTTGCTACTTCTGGGGGCACTTCACCAATTTTCCAGAGCAAAACCTGTTGCAATAGCTTGCAGGTCACAGAGATGCAAAGGGCCTTTGAGGGTTAGCAAGAGAAGGGGAAGCTGGCAGTCATCTAGCCACTCCAGTAAGGGGAGAGCATTACAAGCCACTGCTGCTGCCTGAGGAACTAGGAGCAGGGCTGGCAAACTCAGTGCAGCCCCGGCCAAACAGTTCTTTGTCACCTAGATGAGTTCTCAAACAAGAGGTGGAGAAGGTAGTCTGGGACACAAGGCTAGGCAAGGTGGCTTTGGGGTTAACTCGGGACTCCACAGACCTGCTCTGCCTCAGCCACACTCTGAGACCTTGGGCAGGTCACTTAGGCCAAGTCCAACACTAGCAACTTGCCTTGGCTTAGGGTGGTGGGGGAGGAATGAATTCAAGCCCCCTCGAGGAGTTGTTCCTGTTTAAACAGAGGCAACTTGCCCTGGGATAAAATGCCCTGTTCTGTGCTTGGGGGAGCTTAGATACCCACTCCCCTTGCTCTCCTGTACTCTGGGTGGAATGTCCCGGATCTGCAATCCCGGACAGGTAGTGCTTTGAGATGCTAGAAGAAGCCTCTCTCTCTGCCTCTGTTTCCCCTCCTTATGGTGGTGATGACATCAAACCCCTGCCTTCGAGCTTACTGGTACAGA
Organism: Sphenodon punctatus; assembly: GCA_003113815.1. Taxonomy (NCBI): domain Eukaryota; kingdom Metazoa; phylum Chordata; class Lepidosauria; order Sphenodontia; family Sphenodontidae; genus Sphenodon; species Sphenodon punctatus. The sequence goes on along the minus strand of QEPC01006580.1, from coordinate 887,522 downwards.
AACCATGGCGATTAATGCCATGGCCGTTACCAGAGCAAGGATGCTACCCTGACTCTGTGCCCTTCCTTTACAGGCCATTCTGGAGAGGCTGGAGGATAAGTTCTCCCTGCTGGAAGCCCTGGAGTCCAACCCCGAGCCGCAGGAGCCCAAAGCCCAGTTCTTGGGGATCTCTGATGACAGCGATGACCAGCAGCCTGAGACCAGGCTAGACCCTAGCACCTCCCTGTCGTACAGAGACTCCTTCCTCAAGCAACTGAGGGGGCTGCAGAATCCCAAGATGATGAGAGAATCGGGCTGTTTTGGGAGGAGAATTGACAGGATCGGCTCCCTGAGTGGCATGGGCTGCAACGGTGAGTGTCCCTGGCCTGTCATCCTTCTCCGCCCATTATCCCCCAGACCCACATCTCTCAACCTCCAACTCCACCCCCGGGCTTTGACTTCACACATCATTTACTTGTCCCGTCTCCTTTGCACCGTCCACTGTGCTACCCCCACACGTAGGACAGCCCATGCACCAGGGTCCCTTCCCATATCCTCCCTAGAAACTCACCCCTCAGCACAATCCTCCCTCTCCCACCTCCAGTACTCAGACCACCTTAGCTGTGCCTCCTGCTTGCACAGCACTGACCTGTGCTGAGGGGGAGGGGGGATCAGAGGGAGTCCTGTGAGATGGATGAATGATACACTACACAGCACATGGACCTTCAGCCCACTAGCTGTGCCTCCTACTGATATTACTCAGATGTAGCCTATGGTACTATGGGCCAGCGTAGACTAGTGGATAAGAGATTTGACTGGGACCTCAGCTGGGACACTGGGTTCAGCCATGAACTCACTGAGTGGCCTTGAGCAAGTCACACTCTCTCAGCCTCAGCTGCAAAATGGGAATAATGACTTACCTCACTGGGTTGCTGTGAGGGTAAGGAGAGTAAAACACTTTGAGTGCTGAAATTCTAGTTATGGATTGATTTGTTCAAATGTATATGACACCCTTCCTGCAGCAGTTGAGGGTGGCTTACAGTCCATAAAACAGTAAAATGAATGCAACAAAAAACCCACCCTCCCCAACAACCCTACCCCAAAACCCAGCCAACTCCTAACCTGCCTGCCAAATGCCTTTTAAAATAAAAACTTTTTACACTGCCTCCGACTGGAAGATGCTTACGCTTGGGCTCAAGCAAAACTCCTGGGGAAGGGAGTTTCACAGAACTGGGGCAGCAGAAAAGAACACCCTCCTGCACACCCCCATCCTGTGGACAAGGGTAACAGATGGAACCTGCAAGAGGGCACTCCTGGCCAACTGTAGGGGCTGCAATGGGACATGGTAGGACAGGCGGTCTGTCAGATATATGGGACCGAGAAAGTGCTCAAGAAATGAAATGATGATAATGGCTTTGTTGAACAAATTAAGTGAATGACCCAAGGTGAAACTTCAAGTGGAAATTTGGATTCTGATATTTGTAAGAGAAAAAAAGTGCTCAAATTTAATTGGAAAGAGGGCAGCCCTTAGCTCCAATCTTTCTAATGGATCCAAACTTTAAGACTCTAGCAAGTTCCATGAAAGTCATTGGGAAGCCAGCAGGGTACAAAGGCATCTATGAAGACCTGCACTGATATTTGATTAACACCATGCCATTTAGAAATGGATGCAATGCAGCTGGTTGGAATTTTCAAGCCATTTCCCCCCATTGTGGTCAAAATGCAGTTTTTGAAAATATCGTGCAATTTTTCAAGGATGCAAAAATATTGATATTTTTACAGAATTATTTTACAGCATGATTTCTCATGGAAAATGGGTCCAGGAGTTTTGAATTTTATTTTTATTTTATTTTTAGTCTGATACTGTGTAACTTTCAACTGGGTACTGGCTGTTCTTCAGTGTGGAAGTCAAAAAATATTTGTTTTTTCCTAGAAACCATGAAAAAGTTTTCAAAAACATATTTCCTTTGTGAAAATCTCACAGCCAACCCATGAACACAAAAATCAAAGATGCACTAAGTTGCTAATTTTTTCCATAGAAAAAACCAACTCAGAAACATTCCATCAGTTCTGTTACGTAAATCACATGGTCAAACTTTGCTATACAAAGCCATTCTTATGATGGACTTCATTTGTAACAATCCCAACTTCAAGAACTGGGAAGGGCAACAAAGGTGATCAAAAGCATGGAATGGCTTCTGTACATGGAGAGGCTCAATAGGTTAGGGCTCTGCAGCGTGGGAAAGAGACAGCTGAAGGGGGATAGGATAGAAGTTTACAAAGTTGTGAGTGGTGCATAGCAAGTAAATAGGAAGCTGTTATTTACCCCTTCTCCTAATATTAGTCCTAGAAAACTCCCATATGAAGTTAAGTTAACTGGCAGCTGATATGTAGTACCTTTTCAGTCAACGCACAATTAACCGGTGGAACTCCCTGCCAGAGCATGTAGTAGCATAACTGGGTTCAAAAAGGGACTGAATAAATTCTTAGATTATAAGGTCTTAGGTCTATAAATTACTATTAAGTCAAGTTGGTCAGGAGATGAGAATTATTACTATCCGAGGCTACAGCGATCATTCCCTTATGACCTGTTGTGCACTTCTCTGAAGCAACAGATGCTGGCCACTGTTGGAGACAGGATGCTAGCTCAGTGGACCATTGGTCTGACCCAGTATGGCACTTCTTATGTTCTTACTTTCCTCCAAATAATTCCAATTTCCTGATTTTCTTTTAGGGTCTCGGAAGAATTAGTCTGTCCGTTCCAGCACCCTGAAGGATGCCGTCCAGTGTCTGATCTTCCTGGAAGGCTTTCCACGTGCTTTTGAAAACTCTTTCAATGAAAAGCTGTTCCTATTTATTTATTTATTTTTATTTATTTATTGGATGCTATTTTCTAAGAACCTTTCTTACATTAGCACTGAGAGATCATGTTTCAATAAAGCTAACACGTCAGCCTTTTAATGCTGGAACATTTCTCTCCACCTCCTTCCTTTCTTATGTATTAAAATTAAAATGTGCTTTCCTGAATTCAAGAGCCTAGAGTTTATTAAGTGCACAAATCCAGCAATGAGGTCACTTCTAACTGGCTTAAAGCAGGTTGCACCAAGGGTTTTATTCCATTATGAATCTGCTTGTAAAATTAGGCACTAGAGACGAAGTGGTACAGTGATATCTTTTATTGGACCAACTCCAGTTGGTGGAGATTTGCAAGCTTTCGGACATCACAGGGTCCTTCATCAGGCACTTCATCAGGTACTGGATGGGAGCCTAGCCTTAACTAGCTGTTTCTGAAAATCTCTGCTCTGTATGTCATTCTGTCCTGCAAAAAAGTACACCAGTGTATCAATCACACTATGCAAATGTCTCTGTCTCCCTCTGCTGGCTGGTGTATGTATTTCAAGCAGTAGAAATATATAGTTCCAGGGTGTGTTTGGAAGAAGGGTGTAGGAGCAGGATGGAGGATAGACAGGGTGTTCTTAACCCCCATCTTCAATTCTGGGGTCATGCAAACAGGGCCAAATCGTAAGGGCTACCCTACCAGACTCCCTGCAGCCCCTGAAGAGGAGTAGTAGTAGTAAACCTTATTCAGTGATTAGCCAATTGTACTGAAGCCCCTGAGCTAAAACCCACCTCCTCTCAGTCCACAAACAAACTTGTTGTGCTGGATCGAATTCACATACCACACTGGTGCAAAACAGGAGGAAGCCTATTGGAGGCAATAGAGTCATTTGTAATAAAGGAGAAAGAGGTGAATCCAGAAAACCCAATAATACTTACTATTCCATCTATGGCAGGGATGGGAAACCTTTTCCTGCCCCAGAGGCCACTTTGAAAATTTTACTACAAGCTTCAGAAGCCACCTAGAAGTTGGGGGCAGGGGTGCTTAATGAGTGCGCTCAGGAAAAGGAGGGTCCAGATCATGGTTCAGTCCCCTAGCCTTATGTGCATGCCCTCATCTCTGCTCCCTTATCCTGAGCTCAGTTTATCAGTGTTTGGGGCTAGGAACTGAATCTAGGGGCCAAATCTAGAGGTGGAAAGGGGCCACATAAAAATTAGACGTGGGTTGCATTTGGTCCCTGGACTGAGCTTCCCCACCTCTGATCTATGGTACCTACTACTAGTCCCAGAGATGGGACAATTAATAAATAAATAACCTTTTTCTTAAAGAAGTAACAGGGCAAGATGCCTCCGTGCATCAGTAAATGGCTGCAAGTTCTGTCTTACACAGTCACACTGAGGCCAGCTGCTCAAACCAAGCAGCACAGGGCAAGAACAATCAAGTAGCTGGGGAAAATGTATCTAAGCTGAGCCATCAATTTCAGTCCCTTTCCTAATGGACCAGGTAGCTGCTTCCATGAAGGGTAACGCTGGCCTTCAGGAATGTTGGTAATAGTACAGCTATAAAGGGTGTTTGTGTGTGTGGGGGGGGGGGGACTAATTATTCTATTCCAGAACATCCTCTTTGCTGCTTTTCCTGCTACACTTCGCCATCATGCCTTTACATTTCCCATCCCTTTTGCACCCTTCCTACAAGCCAAATCAGCAGGAGGTACTCCAGCTTGTCACATCCACAAGGCCAGAGTCTGTCCAACCAACACTTGACATATCCCTTGTCTCCTGTAAGCGACCAATAATACCAGCTAGCAGCCTCCAGCTACTTACTCCAGGGACAAATAATAGCCTGCCATGAGCACTGGGATAAAGTTTCTCCTTCTACCCTACAAGTCCATCACCACAAATAGGGGAGGCTCAGAGTGTTACACTGGCCTAATGCTGGCCTCTTGTTTTGTCTGGGCGTTAAAACATTCATTTACCTCTTATGTCTGTTTGTGCCGCACCTCTATCAGCCCAGAAAGCATGTTTGCAGCTGTAGCTGTTGCTTGCACGTAGCAACTGTTACATGTACGTAGGTCTGCTGCCCCACTTCCAGTATGTGGTCACCCAAGCTACCATAGGGATGACTTGCACAAAGGAACAGCTTCCAGCCAACCGCTGGTGGGAGCAGACTGTTGGGTAGCTGCAAAAACACACAACAGCAGCACAAACATCTGTAAAAACAGCCATGCGCCTTAGGTGATTTCAGTGATTTCAACACCCAATGGATTTCCATGGATTTCCTTGCAGTAATAGCTGCAAGAAAGTTAGAACCACTCTCCATTATAAACAGGGGACTACTGAAGCCCCATTTTTGTGGAGACCGCTTGAGCTACAGTTGTGAAAATTTATTCACGACTTATATTTGTAGGGACCATCATATGTGCAACGTTTGAAGAAGCTCCAGCAAGAACATCAAAATTTATAACTGTTTAAAAGTTAATTGGTTGTAGTGAAAATGCACAGTCCCGACTATTTTGAATCATCGATATCTCCTCCCCCCCCCATGAGTTGAGCCTCTAGATTTCACAGCCTTGGAGCGTGAGATCTAGAACAAATGCTGCTGTAGTGTGATAATTAGGGTTTCTAGTTTTCTCTTTGCGATGGAAAAACAGAGATTTTGCTTTTTTCTAGAGAAAAACAGAGATTTTGCCTTTTCCCAGAGAATTTTGCAGAAAATGGCAAAAACGTACAGGTTTGGGAGGAGGACACAGCGAACGCAGGGCAACAAGGATGCAGAGTGGAGCTGAGGGAAAGCAACCTGAAGGCACGTGCTGTGGAGGTGGTGGTGGTGGGGGCTCTGCATTTGGACAGGTGCTACAGACCATTTGTGGGTTGCGGGGACAGGGGCACTATGAATTGGGGTGGTTAGGTCTTCTGGATCTTGGGAAGAGGGGACAGGAGGGGGCCCTAATTGGGCTCATAGGAGCTTCCACAAGCGCCAGCCTCTATGTGGTCCCCCTTTCTGGTTGGCGGAGCGGCCTGGGACTAGGCTGAGAGAAGGAGGCAGCGCGCATGTCTTAGGAAACGCCGCCGCAGCTGGAACAGGAAAGGCAGGCACGGCAGCGGCAGAAGGCCACGCCCCCAGGGAGTGAGGAAGGGTGGCCAAACGTAGTTTCACGGGGAATGGCCACACCCCCAGAGCTAGCACCGCCCCCAGAGCATCCAGACGCAGATAGCCCCCACGCACTAGGGAGGAGCCAGGAGGAACACGAGCCTGGGGGACAATTAAGAGAATTACGCCGCTCAGCACGTTTAAGAGGAAAAGGGGGCGGGGCTTCCCCTATTTAGGGCCAGGAAGGACTCTCTCACACTGCCGGTGATCAGCAGTGCTGTGAGACTGGCCCCAGAGCGGCGTGGTGAAGTGTGGAGAGCTAAGTTGTGATTCCTCGTAACTTGTTGGAGTGAGAGAGAGAGTGTGTAAGTGAATGCGAACGAGTGACTGACTTGAAAAGGTATTGTGTATTGTTTCTTATTTTGGGCACTGTGATATACTCCTTATTTCCCTGGAAACCTTCGTTGTGTATCTTCCTGTGTCTTCCCCCTCTCAACAACCTTCCCGTCTGCCCTTGGGCCCTACCCCTCCTTTCCCCCACGGGCAGAGCACCCCCTACTCCCTTAGCATGGTAAGACTGGGTGAGGGTGCCAGGGGTGTGTGGGTGTGGTTACAAGTGTTGTGGTGTGAAGGGGCTTCACACCGGGCGTGGCGGTACCGGAACCCCTGTGATGATAAGGCCCGTATCCCTTTAGGGAGTTTTTGGCCACCTTACAACCTGAGGGGAAGTTTTCCAGTGTGGTGGAGCCCTTGGGAGAGTGAAGGCGAGAGTGCGTGGAGCGTGGGTGCGCTAGGTCCTTGGGGGGGAAAAACCCTCTTTTCCCTACCCTACCATAACAGCAACCCCTTTCCCCTACCCTTCCATAACAGCATGGGGCAGTGGAGGGGAAGGAACCTAAAGCCCCACTCCCACCTGTCACCCACCCACCCACTCACCCCCGCAGCTTCCCCAGCCTGAAACTGACCCCCCAAGCCACCCCCATTGGGGCTTTTGGTGGCAGCAATCTTGGCTGCACCTGGATACTGTAGTGGCTGCTTGGGGAAAGGCTAGCTGCTGTGGGGAGCAGCCTGCCATGGAGGAACTGGAGGAGATGTAGGGGGAGGTGGCAGTAGCAGTAGCAGCAGCAGCTCCACTGTGAAGGCAGCTCCGGTGAGAAGGAGCTGGTGGGGCCTCCAAAGCCTCAGGAAGATCAACACTGTGTGCTCTGTGTTGTTATGACTTAATTCAGTTTATGAGTATCTCCATGTCTGTACAAAAGGGTAACACAGATCTACGAAGAAAAGGGCATGGACACTCCCTTTGAATTCTGTTTCCAGTAGGTTTTACTGTCTGTGACGCTGCAGAAAGGCAGGTGTGTATCCTTCAAGGGAGGAACAGAGTAAATGGATCTAAAGGCAGCAGTGTCCAATGTAGCTTGTGATGACAAGCTGCGGTTCCTCTCCAAGTTGCTGGCAAGCAAAACTAAAGAAGAAATGGCTTTGCTAATGTCAAAAAAACCCCAATGGAGCCACACCCCTTCTCATGGCAGCCCGTTACGGGCACGCTGAGATGGTGGAATATCCGCTGGAACATGGCTGTGCTTTGAGAGAAGTTGGTGGCTCAGTGGAGTTTGATGGTGAGATCACTTAGGAAGCTATTCCGTTATGGGCAGCTTCTGCTACTGGTCATTTGAAGGTGGTTCAGTCTTTATTAAATCATGGTCCAGGAGCATCTGTCAACAACACTACTTTGACAAACTCAGCCCTGCTTGTTTTGGTGGCCACCTGGAATTTAGTAAATTAACTTGGGGGGCTCCCACAAACCCCGCTTCTCCTCCCATCCCCCCCCCCCCCCCCCCGCACAACTTCCCAAGCCCTGCTCCCACCTGTCACTTCCCCAGCCTGAAACTGACCTCTAATCCAAACTTAGTGCATGGTTTAAGGCAGGGATGGGGCTAGATCCATACCCCCGGAGGGCAAGGTCTTTCACGTGACTGGCTTAAACATCCCTAAGTAGTCATTTTCAAAATCCCAGGGTATATAACAACTGAATCCAGGGCCCACATCCGGGAACCTCCCCAAAAATGAAAATATTATCTAAAAGAAAAAACCTCAAGATTTCAAAAAAAAAATCAAAGGCAGAACCGTTTCCAAAACAAGTAGACCAAGCTACTAACCAACAAAAATTATACTATATAAAAAATAATAAAATATATAACTATACAAATTGCGAATATTAAAATCAATCCAATAAAACCCTTAATCTGGGGTATTCTGTGGATGCTGTATTGAAAATAATAAAAAAACACCAAGCATGTTTTCTTCATGAGGAATCAGTCTCAAATACACCAAATGAATTATCACAAGAGCTACAGTCCTCTTTGTCTGAATAGGTTCTCTGCTGACTGTCAGCTCAGGTGTCCTGTATAAATTCACAAACTCCATTCCTCTCTCTCTCTTTAAAAAAAAAAGAAAAAGTTCTGCTGCATTGTATTCCATTTGATAGATAATCCCACCAGAAAAGGCAAGGCTGAAAAAGCCCACTTGCACGCAAGCTGCCCAGGCACCCTTTAAAAGAGCTCACATAGGGCTCTTCTATCGCTCTGCCTCAGTGGTTAAAAGCCACAATTGCAATTTGCCATTACCTTGGTCTGGATGATGGAGTCAGCCGCCCATACCGCAAAATACAGTAGTTTGTCCCAGGCTGCATTCCATAGTGAGTGAGGCAGAGACTCCCTCCCCTTCCCTCTCAGCCACGTGACTACTCTCTCAGAGCCTGTGCTCTTTTCCAGGGCGGCTCATTGTGGCAGTAGCAGCCACCTCAATCACGAAATTGTGCATGTGCTGCTCTCATGCATGTACAGTTGTTTCTCCCATACCTGGAAGTGCGGCACCAGCAACTTGCAAGATGGTGCCGCAAGTGGATTACAAGCCGCACCATTACTGCAGCCTCCTGCAAGCAATTTTCAGGGTCCGGTGGTGTCGGGGGCCAGGAGGGGCAGTGCCCCTGATGTCCTAGGGGGCACATCGTGCCTGACCCTAAGCATGTGCATAGGTCCCACCAGCAACATTATAATACCCAGGCTTCAGAATGCCCCAACAGTCCCACCTCCAGCTACAGGCAACTTTGATACCACAGGAAGAAAGTCCTTCCTGACTCCACTAAAGTCAGCAGCAAAACTCCTACTACAGTAAAGATTGCCCTTCTTCCCTATCAAAGGAGTTGCTTCTGGAAAGATTAGGGCTCTGCAGTTCAGGAAAGAGAACAAGAGAGAATATGCGAGAAGTCTATAAAAATCATGAAGGGAGCAGAGAAAGTGCACATTCCCCCGACATGACACATACATACATGCACATACACAGACGTGCCAGCAACAGAGCTGTCCCTCTTAAAGAGGAACATCTGGTCACCTTACCTGTTAAGAGGATGCCACATGGGTTAGTGGCCCTGGGAGAGGGTGGCTGGCACTGCATACTGTTTTGGGCTCAGGTGGGATTGGGACCAGGGCCAATCTTTTTCTCCACTTGGAGTCATCTCCATGTCACACAACAAGATCCTTATTTATTTTTATATATTGCCAGCACTGTGCCTGGTGCAGAACAGCCTTGAGTAGAGACAGGTCCCAACTCCAATGGGCTTACAGTCTAGGATTGACAAGGGATGGGAGACAATGGGGAGGGGAAATGTCCTTGCTTTTAGGATCTGGTCCCATTCAAGTCAGCAAGTGTTTGGCCTATGACTCCCCCAGGAGCAAAATGGGGGCTCTTGTTAAATAATATGCCATTGCGAGGACAACAAGCCCCTTGATTTTTAGAAAAACCCTTTTAAACTACCACCAACCTCCTCGCAGAATCAGTACAACAGGAGGCAGCTGTTGAATAACATCCCCAACACTGACGGTGCACTAGTGAGGGGAGTAATCACAGACTAGAACGATAGCTCTGATCCTGGCTGGAGCCGCATTTTGTCCAGTCAAGCAAAACCTCCACAGACGCATCAAGGCTCTGAAAACCATTCCTTGCCCCCAAGGCACAAAGTGGTAATCAAGGCGCTGGAATGTTCCGAAGGTGGAAAGAAGAGTCTCCTCCAGGCAGGTGGTGCCCATACCGACAGCAAGCCAGTTCCTGGTGGAACGAGGCTGGATTTTCTGTGGGCATGTTAATAAACCCAGCTGGTTTGGAGCACCTGGTGGCAGGAGGAGGGAAAGCATCTCTTTGTAGAAGAGGCTTTTGCTGCCGAGTCAATAAATGCACAACACTCCCCCTCCAGGGGGAATCCAACAGCTGGGTCAGACTGGGGCCTTGCTGACAGGGGATGGGTCAGGCGTGGACACAGAAACAAGGGAACCTTAGCAGGATGGTGGAGGTGGGGGTGGTGGGTGGTTTATGGCCATAGCACACCCAACACAAAGTAAAAACTTTAGCATGAGTGAATTCTTTGTGTTGGGTGATGGAATTTCCTTGATTACGCAAGGGCGCCTGGATAACCTGGGAAAAAAGTTCAGTGGCAGGATGGGAATTGTGTGAGTTTGTGAATTTCCCCAGGTTATCCAGGCGCCCTTGCGTAATCAAGGAAATTGGAATTTCACCAGAGACTGGAGAGAATGGGTCAAATACAGAAGAGTGATAACCCTACGGGCAGCTAGGTTTCCTTGTGCTACTGTGGTGGTGAGTCTCCACTGCCAGCAGCTGGCCTGGCAAAGGGTACGGAGGAGGCTGGCCAGAAGCCCACTCCCCTATACAAGCACTCTGGGTGCCCTGCTTCCCCTTCTCTTAGCAGTCTGCTAGGGGCCAAAAGGGCTGACCAGGAGTCTGCTTGCTCATACAGGAGCGCAGAGGAGCAGCATCATTGGCTATTGGCTATTCCGTTGGCAGGGAGGGCGGCTCCTTTCAGGAGTCTGGCTCTTGGGAGCACAAGTCCAGATGGTGTTCCTAGACTTCGCAGTGGGGGAGGGGGTAAAGGCTCAGGCACTAGCTTGGGACTTGAGTTTAATTCAATTTCCAGCTTCTCCACATCGCCCCTGTGTGGCCTTGGGCAATTCACTTATTCTACCCTGTGAGCTAGGGCATTGCTAACAGCCCCAGGAGAGACTGACTACGTTCGTTTGTGCTCCACACCAAATCCTGTCTAAGCCATGAGGATCTCACTGGATGACCAGAAGCAAATTGCTCTCTCTCAGCCTCAGTACTACATCTGTAAAATGGAAACAACGACCTACCTCACTGAGTTGCTGTGCAGGATAACTATATAAGGACTGTAAAGTATTTTGAACACCGCAAGTACTATATAAGTAACAGGAATACATTTGCAACTTCACTGCCCAAAAATGTAGGACATTATTTTTCCAAATTAGTCAAACATAGAAGAATGTGTCACATGGCAATAATCAGGGACCCGTCCCCATTGGTGGCAATTAGGAAAATGTAGGGAGCACAGGTCCCTGGTTATAATGAGTAGAACGTAAATGTTTTGACTTGTGAGAAAATCTTGGACACCAAAATGACTACGGAATTTTTCTTTTTATTTCCCATCGTCAAGGACCCCAATCAACACTGTCCAGGCTCTCCCAAACCCTTCAGACAGTCCTACCCCAAGGGGGATTTCCCATAGACAACCCCAAAGGCTCAAAGGAAAGCCCAGTTGCCCTTGTAGCAGGTATGATCAGCACAGTGACCCTGACACCCTATCATGCCAGAGCCTCACAAATCAGCTGCAGCAGCAGAGACAGTCCTGAAATTTATTTGTGTGTTCACGCACAAATCACTGATCATAATAATTCATTTTCTTGTCCAGCATTACCTGCCTGGGCTGCTTCAGTTTCTCCTTTATTGTACCTAGGGGCAGACCCTTAATTGCATTTCACCATCAATGGTGCCAGGGCATGTTGCCTGTTATCTGAAAACACATCTATGGTACTAATAGCAGAGGATCCCTGTGATCAGCAATTCACACCAGTCCAGTCCCTGGAGGGGAGCACCAAGCTCATTGCCTACCTGCTTCCTACTGCTCCTCTCTGCCATTCTACTCACTCAGGATCAAATCCTGCCTCTATTGAAGTTAGTTCTGAAACTCAGTATTTTAAATTACTCAGGGTTTTTTTTTTACCAAGTATCTCAGTATTCGACTCAGTTTTATCAAGTACCAAGTCACTGAGGAATCAGCCTGGTACTTAGTCCAGTACTTAATACTCGGGTAAATCCTTGGATAGGCAACATACAGAGATTTTCCTGGTGCTATATAAGGGAACACGGTACTCAGAAATACTCAGTACTCGGTTTTATTTTATTGAGTATTCAGGCGAGTTACCGAGGTCCAGCCCAACACTTGGAGTTGATCCTCGGAAAGGACTATTTGGTGCAACGCTAATTGAGGTCACTGGTGACCTTTCCCCTTGGTTGTAGTGTGGGGCTAGGATAGATTTCAGCTTTGGTGGCTGTTGGAGGGGCAGTGTGGGCTAGGGTCCCACCTCCCTCCAGGCTTTCACCCAGAGACTTCATCCCTTATGGAGCAGCAGGAGGCTCTACAAGGGTGACGCCATGATGAAAAGGGGGTGGGAAAGTCCCGATGGCCCACCCCTTCCCAAGTGTGGCTGCTCCCAGGCACCCTGATTCTCCAGGTTACTGAGAGCATCCCACTACGACGCAGAGAAATTGGGGCTTCCCTTACAGCACAGAGACTCCTGGTCAAAATCTGGTCTTTGGGTGAAATCTGGAGAGGTGGCAACTCTACATAGAGCATGCAGGCCTTGGAGCTACGTGTCCTGTGTTCACATTTTGATCTTACTGGGTGATCTTGGGCAAGCCACTGTTTCTGCTTAGCCTAGAGCAGAGAAGATTAATGGGAGACATGATGGCAGTCTTCAAATAGCTAAAGGACTAGCACAACAAGATGGCAACAAACTGTTCTCCAATGCCACAGAGACCAAGACTAATAATAATCAGCTCAAATTACAAAGTGGTAGATGTTTAAATATCATGAAATACATCACAGTAAGGGCTGTTTGGTTGTGGGACGCGTTTCTGGGGAGATTGTAGGCTCACTGTTGCTGGAGGTTTTCAAACAGGCTGGAAAGTCATCTGTTGGGGATGGCGTAACTGTAGATTATTATTATTTTAAGCATTTATACAGCGCCAGTGATGTACCTAGCGCTTTACAAAAAAACAAGATAGACATGGTCCCTGCCCGAGAACTTACAGTCTAAAGACAGGGGGAGGGGAGACAGGGAATGGGGAACAGAGGGAGAGACAAGGGATGCGACATTCATGAGGATGCGAGAACTCAGGTACACGTTCTTGGCTTGGTTACAGTACATTGGGAATTTACAGATAACAGGTGGGGGATAATCCTGGGTGGGGATGATTAGCAGGAGTTAGGAAGGGCGGAGCGGAAGAGGTGGGTTTTGAGGAGGGACTTGAAGGTGTGGCGGGTGGGGGCAAGGTGGATGTGGGCCGGGATGGAGTTCCAGGCATGTGGGGCAGTGAGGGAGAAGGGATGAAGGTGGTTTGGGGAGCAGGGGAGGCATGGGAGGGAGAGGGAGGGGATGGAGGAGGAGTGGAGTGCTAGAACAGGGGTTCGGAGGGAGATCAGGGCAGAGAGGTAGGGGGGAGCGAGGTTGTGAAGGGCTTTGTAGGTGAGGACAAGGAGTCTGTGCAGAATACGCTCAGGAAGCGGGAGCTAGTGGAGAGACGAGAGGAGAGGCTGCACATGGTCAAAGCGAAGGGCTAGGTGGATGATCCTGGCAGCAGAGTTTTGAACAGAGATGAGGGAAGAAAGGTGAGAGCGGGGAAAGCCAGTGAGGAGGAGGTTACGATAGTCGAGGCGTGAGATGACCAGGGCATGGATGGGAGTTTGGGCAGAAGAGACAGACAGAAAAGGGCCTTTGTTTCATTTTAGTGAAGTATTTTAAGATGTTGTTAGCTGCCCCGAGATGCATGAGAAAAATAAATAAACTCCATACAGTCTTTCTTGACTATTCCTTCGCCAGGAGGAGGAGGGGAAGTGAGGAAGCTACAGAGAAGAAATGGAAAGATGGTGAGAGGGGTTGGGTCCCTGCACCCATCATTCCACCCAGCTCCCCCATCATTTCAGCCACTTCCAGTGGCTTCAGACCCATCATTCCACGCAAACCCCGATAATTCCAGCTCCTCCTGGTTGTCATTTATGTCATTCCACCCAGTTCACCAAAATTCCAGCTGCTTCCGGTTGCCTCTTACATGTCATTCCACCCAGCCTCCCATCATTTCAGTCACCCCTGGAGACTGTCAAGGTTTGGCCTTGAACCCCCAGACATCCTGTATCAAAGCAGAGGGTTGGACTAGGGCCACTGGTGCACCTTCCATCTCTTAAATGGAACTGTTGGCATTAGTCCATGTCAGGTTTGCTCTTGAAACGTGTCTGACCCAAGCTACCACCATCAAGGTTGAAGTAACATAGGCTAGAGCCCTGCATATTCTCCAAAATCAAGCCTGATCCCATCTGGGTATGACTGCACACAGACCAACCTGAACCTGGTCCCAACACAGCTGGGTTCTTCTGTGCTTGGGCCCAGTCTGTAAGGGGGAGCGTCCCCATCCCTATGGAGTGCCGTGACGTTCCAGTGCCCTGGGGGGGCAGAAGGTACATCAGAGAAAGGCGGAGACTAAGACATTCCTTTTACCCAGCATTGCCCTGTCCCACCATGTTCTCCACGGTCTCCCATGTGCAAGTGCATGGCCAGAAGACTCCCCATCCCCTGTTTTTGGTGCATGCACCTCCCCCTCTCTTCCAGCCCCCAAAGTGGCTTATTGCTATGCCATACCACCATTCTGCATTGCTCCCACTCCCCCAAACCTCCCACCTTTCCCAGAATAAGCACAGAAACCATGGATTGGGAACAAAAACAATAATATAAACTTTACTTTAACTTTATTTAGTGAATTTTTTTAAACAAGTGTTCTTAATATGTTAGAAGCCCATTTATTTCTTCTCCTGTCTGCCCCTTTTGGGAGGGTGGAGTAGTAGTGAGGGGACATTTTCCTCCTCTTCCCGTAGATCCCGCCGTTGAGGTTATGGGGGCCTGCTGGCTGGAGGTGTGCTGCTCGAGACGGAACTGGCAGCAGGGGAGATGTATGTGGCATTCAGCGGCATGAACGTAGGGCGCAGAGGGCTCAGCTGCTTTGGCTGGGGGTTGACTGGTGGGGAAACAAAGGAGGGTGGACAGGATGAAGGTGCGGGGCCATGAACTGCCGATGGGCGTTGGCTTAGGGTGCCTGCCCCTAAGCAACAACGCTTGCCGTTGCAGCAACTACATGCTCCAGCATGGAGGTCTGTAGTGTCCCCTGGCTAGGACACAGGGAGCTCAGTCGGGCCTCCTGCCTGGGGCTGAGGGCCAGGTCAGGGTGATGGTCTGAGAAAGGGCCCCAGATACTCACAGACACCACTGAGTTACAATCACAGTACTTTATTGGGCCACTGGGCCTTCAGGTACAAGGGTTCTCAAGCTGGGACTCTCAGGACCGCAGCCTGGCAGAGCTCCACAGTGCTCTGCCTCTAACTCCAGACTGAGGCTGGGTGGGAACTGTCCGCTCCTGCTAGCTGCTCCTGCACATGCTCAGTTGGCCCCTCCCACCAATGTGGTGGGATGCACGCAGGGCGCATATCACCACAAGGTCTGGATATCGCCAGAGAGATTGTTTTGAGTCTGTACCAGCAAATCTGCCATATCCTTGCTTGTCTTCTCGGGCATGCTGTTTGACCACTCAAGCTGCTGCCAAAGGTGGGCCCATTGCCTGTCCTCCCACCGGCGGGGCAGGTGGGTCTCAGCTGCAAAAGCCTTCTGTGGCATTCTGCCCATGCTCCCTGATCACATTCCGCAACTTGTTTGCCTGATGTGTGGTCTCCCCAAGCAGCTCCTTTGCCAGATTATTAATTATTATTATTATTAACAAACATTTATATAGCGCCAGCAGTGTACCTGGCACTTTACAAAGTAATAAAATAGACAGGGTCCCTGCCAAAGCCTTCTGTGGCATTCTGCCCGTGCTCCCTGATCACATTCCGCAACGTGTTTGCCTGCTGTGTGGTCTCCCCAAGCAGCTCCTTTGCCAGATTATTATTATTATTAACAAACATTTATATAGCGCCAGCAGTGTACCTGGCACTTTACAAAGTAATAAAACAGACACGGTCCCTGCCCCTAGGGCTTACAATCTGAGAGACAGGAGCTGGGGGAGAGACTTAGGAAGGGGAACAGAGGGAGAGACAAGGGGTCTAACATTCATGAAGATGCGAGGTCTCAAGTGCACGTACTTGGCTTGGTTACGATGAGAATGACAGCAGGCAGGTCCATGTTGCAAGGATAAGGGTAAACCGATCGTAGGTATAGGAATAGTGGCTCAGCAGGATAAAGAGTCAGACAGAGCAGAGCGAAAGAGGTGAGTTTTAAGGAGAGATTTGAAGGTATGAAGGGAGGGGGCAAGGCGGATGTGGACAGGGAGGGAGTTCCAGGCATGGGGGGCAGCAAGTGAGAAGGGACGAAGGCGCTTAGGGGAGCAGGGAAGGCGTGGAAGGGTGAGAGAAGGGACAGAGGAGGAGCGAAGTGCACGGGCTGGAGTATGGAGGGCGATAAGTGCAGAGAGGTAGGGGGGAGCAAGGTTGTGAAGAGCTTTATAGGTGAAGACTAGGAGCTTGTGCAGGATTCGTTCAGGAAGGGGAAGCCAGTGAAGCGAAGAGAGGAGGGGCTGCACATGGTCGAAGCGACTGGCGAGGTAGATGACCCTGGCAGCAGAGTTTTGGACAGAGATGAGGGGAGAAAGGTGAGACCGGGGAAGGCCAGTGAGAAGGAGGTTACAGTAATCGAGGCGAGAGATGACCAGAGCATGAACAAGAGTTTTGGCAGACGAGACAGAGAGAAAAGGGCGAATCTTAGCAATGTTATGGAGGGAGAAGCGACAGGATTTAGCAACAGAGTCAATGTAGGGTTTAAAAGAAAGGGGTGAGTCAAAGATGAAGCCTAGGCTACGGGCTTGGGGGACAGGCAGGATGGTGACTCCATCAATAGTTATTGACAGTGAGGAAGGAGAGGAAGGATGAGGGGGGAAGATAAGGAGTTCAGTTTTAGCCATGTTGAGTTTGAGTTGACGTTGAGACATCCAGGTAGAGATGTCAGAGAGACAGTTGATGAGACGAGCTTGAACAGAGGGAGAGAGAGAGGGAGTAGAGAGATAGAGTTGAGTGTCATCAGCATAGAGGTGGTATTGGAAGCCATGGGAGGCAATGAGTTTGCCTAAGGATGAGGTATAGATCGAGAAGAGGAGAGGGCCAAGAACAGAGCCTTGAGGAACACCAACTGAGAGGGGGAAGGAGGAGGAGGCGGAGTTGGAGAGAGACACATTAAAGGAGCGGTCAGAGAGGTAGGAGGAGAACCAGTTATGGACAGAGCCACAAAAGCCAAGGGAGTGAAGGGAATCCAGCAAGAGTGAGTGGTCAACAGTATCGAAGGCAGCAGAGAGATCAAGGAGGACAAGAATGGAATAGAGACGTTTAGATTTAGCCACCAGAAGATCGTTGGTGATCTTAGCGAGAGCAGTTTCAGTAGAATGAAGGGGGCGGAAGCCAGATTGGAGGGGGTCAAGGGAGGAGTTGGAGGATAGGAAGTCAAGGCAGCGGGAGTAGACAACACGTTCAAGCAGCTTGGAAGCAAAAGGAAGGAGTGAGACAGGACGATAGCTAGAAGGGTCAGAGGGGTCAAGAGTGGACTTTTTGAGAATAGGAGAGACTGTGGCATGTTTGAAGGCAGAAGGGAAAGAGCCAGTAGAGAGGGAGAGGTTGATGATGTGCAGGAAGGAAGGGGCGACAGTGGGAGTAATGGAGGTGAGGAGGCGGGAAGGAATGGGATCAAGGGGGCAAGTGGAAGGGTTGGAGGAGGAGAGCAGAGAGGAGATTTCCTTAAGGGAGGCAGGGGAGAAGGAGGACATGAGAGAAGGAGGGGGAGGAGGGAGAGGGGTGGGAGTGGGAAGAGAGGAGTGGGAAGCGATGTCGAGGCGGATCTTGTCTATCTTGGAGGTGAAGAAGGAGGCAAGATCCTGAGCAGAAAGGGAAGAAGGAGGGGGAGGACAGGGAGGCTTGAGGAGGGAGTCAAAGGTAGAGAACAGGCGGCGAGGGTCCCGAGAACAGGACTCAATGCGGGAGGCATAGTAGTGTTGTCTAGCAAGGGAGATAGCAGAAGTAAGGGTGGAGAGACAGAATTTGAAGTGAAGGAAGTCAGCGTGAGAACAGGATTTGCGCCAGATCCTCCCTGTGCTACTTGTTGCAAACTTGCAGGTCCTGGTTGCACTGGGCGCTTATGGCCGAGGATTCCGTCCTCTCCCATTGCAGTGGCAGACCCTGCAGCAAGGCAACAAGGAAAGCCATTTGTTCAGACTGCCCCACCCAGCTTCCTGTCCCTGTGCTTCAGCCCCCGCCTAAACTTCCTGCCCAATTTACAGCCCTCCCCCCTGCCTGAAGGGAAGCATGAGCGAGTACCTGGCCTTTGCTGCTGCTGTGGTGGTTGCCGCGGCAGGAGCACATGGTTGTCCTCTGACAATCACTGCAGAGGAGTGAAGAACATACAAAAATAAATCACTGCCATTTTGGCTTATAGCCACCCCTGGCCAGCTGACTGTCCCCCACCCCCATGGTGCCTTTCCCACCCAATGTTTCAGCCACCTGCCCAATGAAGAACATACAGAAATCAAGCGCTTACCATTTACGCCCGATGCCACTGTGTCCTGAGGATTTTCATGTTATTCCCCCATGCTCTCATGGTCACCTGGTAACGCAGTGAAGAAAAAAAACAAAAAAATCTCCCACATTAGATAGCAATAAACAGAAGCATTTAACATGCAGCTGTGTCAATGCAAACACCTTCCCCCCAGGTGCATTCATCGTTCCTTTCTGCCTCCTCAGTAATGGCCTCCGAGTTCTCTGTAGCCTCCATTAGTACCTCCAGTGGCTCATCAAATATAGTGCAGGCTGGCTCTCCAGCTCAAGGGGATAGACTGTGGGGGGTCTCCAGCTCAAGGGGGTCACGGTGTCTCTCTGCATTGATGAGCACTGGCTCCCGGCACAGAGGGATCGCTGCCGGCAGTTGTGGTGGAAGCTGAAGTGGTCACAGTGGGAGTGGTTAGAGTGGAAGCCATATCCACCCACGTCTAGCCCCTGGCGAAGGCGCAGCCACAGAGGTGGGATGCCCCGATGGCTCCATCAGCAGACAAAAACCAGTCAAGCAGATTGTAGTATGGCAACGTTCGTCTTCTGTGGCCAGATGCAAAGTTGTTGTCCAGGTTCTCCTTGTAGCCCCTCTGCAAGTCCTTGGCCCACTGCCCCAGCACTGGTTCAAGTCCCTGTTGCAAGCTTGAAGTGCCATTTGGTTCTGAGATTTCTTGGACCACCACCTCATTCCATGCTGTAGCACTTGACCAGTCGGTATTGGACCTTCTGCTCCCCCCACAGAGTGATGAAGGCCTTGGTCTCGTCCTTGCTCCAGGAAATACACTTTTGGTGGGTGGCTTGGTAGATGGAGAGTGCCTGTGGTGGAACACCAGAGGTAGCCGTGCTAGTAGTTGCCTGGCTGTCATTCTGAGCCACAACCAGGGTGATGTAAAGTTTGTGGAAGTCGCTCCAGAGATGAAACAGAGAATGTTGGGCACATGCTGCAAACCAGGACAAGCTCGGACAACGCATGTTTGGGCTTCTCAGGCCAACGTTGTGCGCACACCAGTGCGAGCAAGAGCAGAGATAGGGGCAGGAAGTAGTTGCTCCTCAGAATGCTCTAGGCTTTTCCACCTGTGACTCTATGGTGTTGCTGGCGGACCTGGATGCATGCAAGGCTATACACAACCTAACTGATGGGACACGGACACGTGGGTGCACTTAGTCCACATTTTTCTGCATGCCCTGGGACCCCGCTGTGACGTGAATGGGGGTTGCGTCTCCAGTGGGGCAAACACCCACCAGGCAGATGGACACCCACCTGATGTGGCTATCGTCTCGTCTGTTAAAACCCATCGACTACCTCAAGCTTTCATAGCATCTTCTTCACTATAGCAGCGCTACCTTTAAATAGCCCATTAGAACCTCTAACTCCTTGCTTCAGACCACATTCCTCCTTAAGTGCCCCATTTGCTTCTCAGAATTTCTTTCTAGCAGTAATTAGAGCGGTCAAACGACTAAACTTTTTACTTGACTGATTCTGCTGCTTTAATCAATGGAGCATCAGGATACTACAGAAACTCAATACAGCTTTATATGGGGTTTGTGGCTAAATTATTTAAATAGGTAACCTTTTTAAAAAAAAAAAAGTTAGACATTTTTGATTTTTATTTTAAAACTATATTTTAACTGATCAGTGCATTAGTCAATCAGATCACTTGATTAATTTAGGCTGTGATCCACACACCCCTTACTCCAGAGTAATTGGGGGGGGGCCTTCAAATGGGACTGCTCTAAGTAAGGGGTGTGTGGATTGCAGCTGAAATATTTTTAGTCCAAGTAGTAACTTGAAAAGGAAATTCCCAAACTGACACCATCCTCTCTATTTGCAGATCCAGTTCCAACCTATCAGCTTGATAGTCACTCCATCGGCATCCTACAGGAATTCACACTTCTGCACTGCCATCTAAGCTCCGAGGAGAAGAGCATTTGAGATCTCTCCCCACTTTCCAGAAAAGGTCCCATTTCAGCTTCCCTACCGGTGCAATTCTTGAATGACATGCCAGTGCTTGAGGGTCAGGATCCCTGTCGTCAATATAAAAAGGTTGTTAAAGCGTTCATGTGCCTCCAAGAAAGCAGAGAGAAGAACAGAGGTCAGATCCTGAGCTGGCGTGGGAGTCAACAGAACAAAGCTGATTTGCACCAGCTCAGGAGCTGGCCCCAAAGAGCAACACTCCCCTTCAAAGTACATATGCTAAGGGATGTCATGTCAAACCTCTGGGTCCGACTGCAGAACCAAGAGGACATGGAGTCCAGCAGTTCTCATGGCCTGGTCTTCGGAACAATAGTAAAAATTGTGATTCACTCAGAGAGCCAAAGGGGCTGTAGCACCTCCCTACCCATTAGCACTCCCAGGTATGTGCTTTGGTGGACCATGCCAGCTACAACTACCAGAAAGGGGGGTTTGGCGACTGTTGGGGTGGTGGCCATCTCTGTTGGCTGCAAGGACGCTTCAGACAGCTCTCTCTTGCGCTGCATCTTCTGCTCTCTCCACCCCTGCAAAGGCCATAGCACTCCAATTTGTGTGACTGCGACTGCATGCATAACAGTCCACAGGAAATGTTGGTCCAAATAGTTTGGAAACAGCTGATCAAGTAATTCCCTCTTCACTGAGACACAGTTAAACTTAAACCATTCCTGCTAGCTATTATTTATACAGCCCCAGCAATGTGTCTGGCACTAATGATTAGAGACAGGTTCCTGTCCCTAGGGGCTTACACGATAGGACGGGCAAGAGAGGGGATCATCGGGGGAGAGAGAGAGAGAGAGAAATTCATGAAGTAGAAAAGTCACAAGTGCACATGCTCAGTTACAGGAGAAGGAGGCGGATCTTTAAGACAATATTAGTACATTTGCAATCTTTCCCTGCCTTGGGTCATCAGCAAATTGGGTAAGAATAATCTCCTCCTTCCCCCACCCCATGTCCAAATAATTGAAGAATAGGTTAAACATCGGACCAAAGACAGAGCCGGGGGTGTGTCCCCACATATTACCTGCTCCCTGTCTGACAATGAACCATTGCGGATTACTCTCTGGGTAGGACTATTCAACCAGTTGTGAACCCAGAACCACATTTCCTTAATGTACTGTGCGATGGTTCGCTATCCAATGCAGTGAAGCCCCATTTCCAGGAAGGTGATTACCCTAGTATCAATACTTGTCACTCCCCATAAGAAATAAAATGCTGATTTGCTGAGGACCTGACCCCCTCTACCTAGCTCAAACGTTTTGTCTGAGTGACCCTATGATAAAGATGGCTGCCCCTCAACTTGCCTTTGGACCAGCTGTGACAGTTTACCTACCTGTAGACTCCAGATGGCTCCAACTCAGTTCGGAGTATGCTAGTTCACATAGGTAAATTCTGTCAGATACTTCATCACATAAATACTGATGGGTTTTAGGCTCATCTTGGGGAATGCCAAGAATTACCTCAAACTCTCTCATTATAAAGCTGGTATCTCTGCGTTACTGAAGGCACAAGTACTAACAGGCTAAGATTGTCAATAAAGGATCAGAATTTATACAAATGTTGCACAACAGAAAAGAATAGTGAAGCAACATAATGCTAGCTTGATTTACAAGCTTCCCTAGTAGCTACCGAGTCCATAATCTTGACCATGATTGGTCAGGTGCCAAGCTTCGAGTTTAAAGTGAGTGCAAGTCTCATGTGTTGTGAATGCAGGCTGCCTCCATCTTGTCTTCTAACTTTGTTCCTCACTGCTGCTGGCATACAGTCTGTAAGTAGGCTGTCTTGTTCGTGAGTTCTGTTAACTTTCCACTGGACCAGATCCCACGAAACCCCATAGACAGGGACACTTTCCAGGTGGCACATAGCATCATTTAAGAGAGTCATTTCATACAAATAGTATTTAATTGCCTCCCATTGTGCTGGGCCATCTTCCTTAGAGATGCCTATTACTGCAATAACTTTGAGTCACCAACTCCCCGGAATTATTTCAGTATAATTTTGAAATATACCCCTGTATCATAACTCATACCAATAATACCCATCCATCATGACATGGCACATTGTATGCAGATCATCATCAAGTTCATATTTCATACATTAATTTTCAAGATACATAAATGTCAAGATTCCACACATTCATACCCAAGCAGAATTCACAATCTATATTCCTGATCACAGATCGTTTTTGAGATCTAAATATAATTCTGTGACCCCAGACAGCAACCATCTCCAAGTCAAGCTGGTGACCCCACTCGCAGATGGCACGACCCCACTGGAGATTCCAACCCACACTTTAAAACCAAAGACCTAGATTAGAGGTTCCCAAAGGGACGATCGAGCAGAGTTTTTCTTACACAAGGAACTTCCTTGTTTTGTGTTTTTCTGGATGCAGCCAGAAAAGATGTTAGCAGCGTGCTGGCCAACACTTCCCTCATTCTTTCCACTGCAAAGGAGCAAGACCCCAGAGACATCACGGAGAGATAAAGGGAGGATTTTTTTTGGTGCTTCTCTCACACCTTCCAAGTGTGAAGCCTCTTGAGACCAGTCAGCAGGAATGCAGTCCTCATGCTGTCACTCCAGGCGAAGGAAGTGATGGAGCCATCGCCACGCCAGTGGCAGCCGGTGAGGGACAGATAACTGTAAAAGGGCATCTTCTGTTGGCTTCCAATCTCAGATCCTTTATCACAGGAAGGTGATGGAATGCGGCGGACTTCATTCCTTGTCTGCTGCCATGGGTATAAAGGAGGAGGGGCCAAGTTTACAGTGCCAGAGCAAGGGCGGGAAGAACACTGAGTGGAGAGAACTTGGACCACACCATGGGCTCCTTAACTAGTGTTGTCCTTGGGCTCCCACTGCTGCTTCTCTGCCTTTTCATGAAGCTCCAAGAACAAGCCAAAGCCCACCCTGTCTACAGCTCACTCACAACTTCTGAACTAGCCGACTTCAAGGTAGGTCATGGCACAATGTCACCTATGCGGGGTGGGGACGCAATTAACCCTATCTCCATGATAATGTTCTCTCTTCTGCCACTGTTCTCTGTATTCCAGAATTTACTAGATAACTTGGAGGACAAGATCTCATCTGAAGACACAGAAGCAGGCCTTTCACAAGGATTTAGTGAGCAGAGTGAGGAAGCCCCTGGAGATGCTCTGCGTCCCCTTGCTTCCTGGGATGGAGAATACGTTCGACCCCAAAAAGAAGGTGCCTTTGGCCGTAGCAGCTGGGAGCCACCCGAGAAACCTCCTTCTTCCCTGAAGAGCAAACTACAGGTGCTTCTGAACTCTCCCCGCAGCATGAGGAGGTCTTCAGATTGCTTTGGCCAACGAATAGACAGAATAGGATCCAAGAGCGGGATGGGCTGCAACAGAAACAGGGTAAGAACTGAGAATTCTTCTACAGAACAGATGTGGGGTGGGGTGGGGGGTGGAGCAGTAACTAGGAGAGAGAGGATGAAGTAATTTTACCTTTGGGGAATAGGCCACAGGTGAGTTGACTGGCCCAAGTTAAAACATGGTAGATGGGTTTTGATTGACCTACAATCCCACAGCCTACCTACCCCAAGCTACAGCCTTCCAGTGATAGTGGATATGACACTTGACTGTAATCCTGAAGGTTGGGGGTTCAAATCCCACTTTGCCTCACACTGGAAAGTTGCCTCCAGTCTACCCAAGCTTAATATACATGGCCCATCAGGGTTGGGTAAAATCAAAGGCAGCTGGATCCAGTGCTGTAACAGGTGTGCCTTAAACCAGCCTGAGGGGTCAAGGTGATCAAGCCACTGGGTTCTAGAGATGGACTTTGGCAGCATTCAGAAGGCAAGCTCTTTAAGACGCAGCATAACCTCTGCTCAGCCAAACTGTGCAACACCATTTCTCATGTCCATTGTTTAGCCTTCAAGAAAATGTAGCTTTAAAAAATATTATATATGCCTATTTCCAGCTTGCAGGGACCCAGGATTCACATTGCCAACTTGGTTTAAATGAAATGAGATGCTCAGACACCAAAGTAATGGCCATCATACAAGAACCTCCCTTAAAAAGACAATTCCTTTAGGACAATGGTCCGCGGACCGCAATTTGGTAACCTCTTGGGTTCCGTGAAGCATTACTTGGGGGCTCGCAGCATGACCCAGCTGCTGCAAGTCACGTGGTTGTGTAAATGTATGCAAGTTAGTTGGGGTACTTGGCTCTTTGCTAAAGTTGAAAAGGGGTACACAGCCACAAAAAGTTTGTGAACCACTGCTTTAGGAGTCCAACCCCTATTTCCAAAGGAACAGAATTTCTAGCCTATCAGGGACAGTTGAAACAAGGTGGGATAAGCCAGCCCATCTTCCAAGGGCCAGCCCAGGAATGTTCTTCAAAAAAATATTGATCAAGTTAACTTTCAAAGTCCAGAGGTGGAGTTTCCACCACATCATTTGGGAGGGATACTCTCCTGCTGTTTACATAGATCTCAGCATTTAGGAAGCATCCTTTAATGCTTGGCCCATTGCAGGAGCATAGCTAGGCTGGAATAGGCCCAGGTGCTAGAAATGGACTTGGGATCCCACCATCACCATCCTCTCCTCTTCCTCCCCCCCCCCTCCACTTGCTGCACCTCCACTGCCTGCCTTGTACTGCTGCCGCCTGCGCTTGCTCAGTCCTGTGCTACTCGCTGGGTGGGTCTCACGTGTACAGCAGGTGTTTCTGCTCAGCCAAGCCTCTGCCTGGCTGCGCTGCAACGGGATAGGATTTGTGTTCCCCCCTCCCCCCCCAGTTTGGGCCCTGGGACAGTGTTCCTCCTGTCCCTATGGGATAGGAATTCGATCATCCTTTGTTCCCATAGGGTCAGGATGGGTAACAACATTGTTTTTACACACAACAACCAACCCATAAAATAACTATAAAAATATTCAAATTCCATTTAAAAACAATTCTCCAGACCTTATCCCCAACTGCCAAATGCCTGACCAAATAAATAGATCTACCTTTAACTTTAGAAAATGCTGAGGCTTTGGCAGACCTCCAGGGGAAGGGAGTTCTTGGCCATCCCTTAAAACTAGATCTAGAAATGGACTATCCTTTCCTCCCTCTCCTCGGCTATCTCCTAGCTAGACAACGCTATTATGCCTCCAGGATCGAATCTCTCTCGCGCGAACCTCACCGCCTCTTTCTCTACTTTTGACTTCCCTCCTTAAAAACCCCTGCCCTCCTCTGCTCTCTTCCCTTGCTGCTCAGGATCTTGCATCATTCTTCACCTCAAAGATTGACAAGATCCATCGGGACATTGCCTCCCACCCACCTCCTCCTCCTGCTGCTCCCGTACCTCCCCCTCCCCCCTCTCTCCTCACATCCTTCCCTCCTGCCTCTCTTTGAGGAACTCTCCGCTCTGCTCTCTTCATTCAACCCCTCCACCTGCCCCCTTGACCCCGCCTCCTGACCTCTATTACTCCCACTGTCGCCCCCCCCCACTTCTACACGTCATCAATCTCTCCCTTTCCACAGGCGCCTTCCCCTCTGCCTTTAAGCATGCCACTGTC
The DNA here is from genome assembly GCA_003113815.1 of Sphenodon punctatus. Taxonomy (NCBI): domain Eukaryota; kingdom Metazoa; phylum Chordata; class Lepidosauria; order Sphenodontia; family Sphenodontidae; genus Sphenodon; species Sphenodon punctatus. The sequence continues at coordinate 861,418 of QEPC01006580.1, read as the reverse complement.
TCCCCCATCCTCAAAAGCCCACCCTGGACCCATCTGACCCCTCTAGTTACCGGCCAGTCTCCCTCCTTCCCTTTGCCTCAAAGCTTCTGGAACGTGTCGTCTACTCCCGCTGCCTGGACCTCCTCTCTGCCAACTCCTCCCTGGACCCTCTCCAATCCGGCTTCCGCCCCCTCCACTCTACTGAAACTGCCCTGGCCAAGATCACCAATGATCTACTTGTCGCTAAATCTAAGCGCCTCTACTCCATTCTTGTCCTCCTTGACCTCTCTGCTGCCTTTGACACTGTCGACCACTTGCTTCTATTGGACTCGCTTTACTCTTTGGGCTTCCGTGGCTCTGTCCTTGACTGGTTCTCCTCCTACCTCTCTGACCGCTCCTTTAAAGTCTCGCTCCCCGAGTCAAACTCCTCCTCCCTCCCCCTTTCGGTTGGGGTCCCCCAAGGCTCTGTCCTTGGCCCTCTCCTCTTCTCTATTTACACCCTGTCCCTTGGCAAAATTATTGCCTCCCACGGATTCCAATATCATCTCTACGCTGATGACACCCAACTCTATCTTTCTACCCCCTCTCTCTCCTCTTCTGTCCACTCACGCCTCGTCAACTGCCTCTCTGATATCTCCGCCTGGATGTCCCGACGTCAACTCAAGCTCAACATGGCCAAGACCGAACTCCTCATTTTTCCTCCCTCCTCTTCCTCTCCCTCTAACCTGCCCATCTGCATCGATGGAGTCACCATCCATCCTGTTCTCCAAGCCCGTAGCTTGGGCTTCATCTTTGACACGCACCTCTCTTTTAAACCTTACATTGACTCTGTTGCCAAATCCTGCCGATTCGCCCTCCATAACATTGCTCGGATCCGCCCCTTTCTCTCTACCTCCTCGGCCAAAACCCTTGTTCATGCCATGGTTATCTCTCGCCTCGATTACTGCAACCTCCTCCTTGCTGGCCTCCCTCGCTCTCACCTGTCCCCCCTTATCGCAATCCAAAACTCTGCTGCCAAGGTCATTCACGCTGCCCGTCGCTTCGACCATGTGTAGCCTCTCCTCTTCTCTCTTCACTGGCTCCCCATTCCTGAATGTATCCTGTTTAAACTCCTGGTTTTCATGTTCAAAACACTGCACAACCAAGCTCCCCCTTACCTCTCGGACCTAATCTCCCTACGCACTCCTGCACGCACTCTCCGCTCTTTCGCTGTCCCCTCCCTCATTTCTCCTGCTCACCTAACCACCTTCGACCCTTCTCCCTCACTGCCCCCCATGCCTGGAACTCCCTCCCTACCCACATCCGCCTTGCCCCTTCCCTCCACTCCTTCAAATCCCTCCTCAAGACCCACCTTTTCCTTGCCATCTTTCCCAATGCCCGCTAGTCGTTCCCCGTATACTTACTGTCTGCCCTCCTCTGCAGACTGCTGCAACCAACTTGATTACAACCAAGCCAAGCACACGCACCTGACTTCGCATCCACCTGAATGTTTGTCTGTCTTCTCCCCTGTCTCTTCCACTGTCCCTCCTCCCTTGTCTTTTAGATTGTAAGCCACAGGCAGGGGCTGTGTCTATTGTGTTTCTGTACAGCAGCAAGCTCATGACTGGCGCTATATAAATGTTTATAATAATAATCCTTTGAACTTTCTTTTTTTCTTGTCTTTGCAGTTTTGAAGCTATGTCTGAAGGCAAGGGACACACCAATCAACTTCCCTGGAGACAGCTCCTTTCCAAAGACAGCTGAACCTTATTAGCTCCCTTAGTCGCAGTCATGTGGCAGCACGAATTAACGTGCCTAGATTTTTCTTGCAATGCAATTTGACCAGTTTAAATAGACGTTCATTCCTTCCTCCAAACATAAAGCTGAAAGGTTCTGCCCTGAGCCCGTAGTCAGTGAAAGGAATGCCCAGCTTTCAGTACCTTGGACAGAAAACAGCTACCACCATTTCTCGCAGCAAATACAGTAGAATAGAAGACCAGGTTTTGTGCTTCACACTTTGTGTGTGCATGCAGCTTGTGTGTGTAAGAATAAAATGCAATTCTTGGAAGGTGACAAAACCACACTGACCTACAATGACTTGGTGTTATTTTTTATTAATAATAATTCATAATGCTTTCAGTGTTCAAAGTGCTTTGTGATACTTATCTAATTCACCCTCACAACAACCCTGTGAGGTAGGTGATAGTTCTGCATTTGTAAAAAGGGAATAATTAAGGCTGAGACACAGCAATTTACCCAAGGTTAGCTAGTGAGTCCATGGCGAAGACAAGCTTTAACCCGGATCTACCAGGCTGAAGCTCAACACCTTATCCCTTAGGCTATGCTGGCTCTTGGTAACTATATACTGAAATATTCCTAACAACTGTTGTGACCCTGGTACATTTCGTAGAATAAGTCATGAACTATCAGTTTCCTTGCTCCTACAGGTTTAAAAGTCAAGAGTTGTCAATAACCATGCAGCTCCTTCCATCCCCAGAACGAGACTCACGGCTGCTGCTGCCCCCACACAAAATCAGAAACCCACAGAGAGTCTTGACATCTCAGCACTGTAGCACGATCCCAACGTTGACAGTGTAGCGAGGTCGGTTTCAGATTAGTTGGCTGCAGGGAGAGCTTTCTGACAGCAGGCAAACCGCAGCTTCACCAAGCTGTCAAATGAGATTCTAGAGAGAAGAGCCAGGCCCGGGCTCCCTTTAAAAAAGCAGAAGAATTCACAAGAGGGGGTGGGGTGGTTTCTCATTTGTTTTGGCACAGAGCGTTTAAATCATCTCCATTACAGAAGAAACCAGGCAGTTATTGGATCTCCTTCCTCTCTGCCAAAGCTCTGCTCTTGAGCGGTTAGTGACAAGGAGTAGAACTGTCAGGAAGTCTTCCACCAGCTTAGAGCACAAGTGGAACCAGAATATGCTCCGACCGGAGTAACTAGGGTTTCTGCCTCCCTCTGGGCTTTCATCCAGAGAAGGTGTCAATAACCCTGCCTGAGTTCTGACCTGGCTACCCCCTGAAGTCCTGAATACTCCAGGTTCCAGTAACCTAGAGAAACTGGGGCTTCCCCCGGAGCCTCTGGGTCAAATCCCATAGTCTCTGGGCAAAGCCAAGAGAGATGGCAACCCTAGGCGTGGCTGCTATTTAGCCCAGAGCCAATCTAACAGGTTAGCCACTCATTAAGCACACACTTACCTATTATGCCTGTCTATTCAACCACACTTAAGACAGGTCACAGACAACATGTATTTGCTGTCACATGTAGATAAGCCCACTGCCCTACTTCCTGATTGAGGTTTTCTGAGATACCATAGGGATCCCTCGCATCAAGGGGTGTTTTCAGATGAGATGCTACCCTGCATGGCCACCCAGGAGCCACAGGTCTATCTGCCCGCCTGAAGGTGGAGCGGCTAGATGGGTGCTCCTGTGAGTCACAGAGCACCCACTCATGGCCACGCATGGAGCCATGTCGGGAAATTCAGAATGCTCCATGCAGAACCAGTGAATTTCAACATACACGCATGACGGGAAGTGGGAAGATGCCGAGGTGACATACATAATCTAGTTCTCTGCTCTATCAGGTTTTAAAATATTGTAAACCATAGTGAGCCTTTCAGATGAGTAGGGTATAAATTCAAAATAGAACAAGACGTGCAATGGATTTCTATGGATTTAGCCTTACGGCTGGTAAGACTCGGTCTGAGCTGGGCATTTCTCAAAGTCTTGGCTGGTTGCATTACAACAGGGGCAAGGAACCTTTTCCCTCCCAGTGGCCAATTTGAAAGTTAGAACAAGCTCCAAGGGTCACAAAGACGGTGCAGAGATGCTTCAGAGATGCACTTAGGAAGAAGAGGGTCCAATTCATGGATCGGTCTCCCTGTCCTTGTGTACATGCTCTGCTCCCTTATTCTGAACTCAGCCTTTCAGTTCTTGAGGGGTGGGAATTGAATCCAAGAGCCATATATAGAACTGGAAAGGGGGTAAATAAAAACTAGCTGCAGGCTGCATTTGCCCCCCCCGAGTTGATACGAAGTTGTAATGCAAAGATGGGGATTATCACCACTTTTGAACTCCCTTCCCTGTCATACTTCCCTAACCTCGCCCTTTTGAGAGTCACAGCTATTCCACACAGAAAGGTTTTTAAGCAGTGGACGATGGAGCTGGAAAGCTAGGAGCATTAGAGCGACTGTTTACCAGCTTTACCATCAGACACCTGCCCAGAGAAGGAAGTGGCAGCCACCTGTCTCCATGGAGGGCCTTTGTCCTTTGCTTTGCAGCAGCTGGACAAGGTTGGGATTAAGGGAAGGGAAAACAAAGCCATGTGAACTTTAAGTGGCATTTGCTATAAGGCAGTAAACCGAGTTGAGGTGGCAAAAGAACTTAAAGCCATCACCGGGACCCCTGCAAAACTATGGCTAGGGCAAGCGGATCCAGCAGGGACAGACAGGAACAAACAGCTGGGAAACACTTGAGTAGATGGCATGTTACAAGACTGCGAAGTGGGGGGGGGGGGGAAAGAACACACTTTCTATTGAAAAACTGAAATCATATCTCCTGTGCAGTCAGGACTACGGTAGAGGCCTGCTCATTCAGATGTTTGAGAGAACATAAAGCATCTGGATGAGTGGGAAGTACGCCTGCTTTCCTCAGCAGGGCCCTGTGCATACTGCAAAAGCCTCCCCCTCCCCACCCCAAATTCTGCAACTAAGAAACCCAAATTCTGTGAGAAAACCCACATCTTGTAAGCAGCATTATGCAAATGCATTTCCCAGCATGCCAGTGCATCCACTTTGAACAGCCCATAGCCCCAAAAAGCCTCACAAAATACCACACAGACCTATCAGGGTTCTTCTCTCCCCTAGAAGGGTCATGAACTGCTCTTCTTTAGTAACTGGGGCCAGGGCCCCATGGCCTCAGAGTATATACCAACCCAACATTTGGAACAGTGGCAACTGCTTACCTCAGGGCCTCTTCCTCCAAAGTAGGCAATATTGGGTACCCCTCCCCCACTAAACCCCAGGACCTGGAGTGGCCAGGCAGCTGAAATGGTTGGGGTGGGATCTCTACATCAGTATGGGGACCCAATTATGGCGAGAGCAGCAGCAGGGGCTCAGCCTGGTGTGGAAGCTGTGGCAAGCCATGCCCCTCTCCTCATCTCAGTCCTGGCGCTCAGCAGCACAGGAGGCTAGAACAAGTTGCAGGAAAGGATGAGACAGCTGCATCTGGGCTCATCCAGCTCCCAACCCACCAACTCAACAGGACTTTCTAAGCTCCCAGCTTAAAAAAAAAAAAAAAAACTTGGTTCATGTGGGTTCCATATTTTTTTTTTTTTTAATTATTATTATTGGTGGGAAAAACAAATAAATAACAGACAATACGATGAGGAAGAAAAGATCACATCAAGGCCTAGGAGGTGCTGAAGGAGAGACGCACACAAAAAACAAACTCTCAGATGGGTTAGGGTTACAGTGATACTTCCCAAGTGCCAAAGTTCAAATAAAAATATATATTCATATAAATTTAAAAAAAATACAGTTTATATACACCGTGGAGTTAACATCTCTCCTCTTGGAACGAAACAGTGCAAAAAAAGAAAAAGAGAACGGAAGGAAAGTCATTGCTCCCACTGGAATGGCTCACATTTGGGGGTGGGGGGGGGGAGGGGAGTTTATGCTGTGCTGCTGCATGTTAACACTGAACAGGAGGATCCAGGAGATGCCACAAAGCTCCCCCGTTGCTTTCCTGAACTTTGGCCATCAATACTGATTCAAGCGCTTGGATTTGATCCCTTCCACTTTGCAGACTAGGATGAGCTCATCACTGGCATTGGGGGAGCAGAAGGGATCAATTTGATGCGAGATGGGGCAGGTTCCTTTGTGGTTAGTTGTAATGACAAGGCAAAGAGGCCCTGGATGCGCGTTACAGCTCAGAACCCCACTCAGAGAGGTCAGGGTGGCGTTTCATTAACCACTTGGGTTCTGAACTACAGCAGGACAAGGCATCCAATTTGGCTGGTGAATCCATCTAGAAAGTCTGATTCAAGATTTCCCTTTGAAGGCAAGTCCCACCCAGGCAAGGGAAGATTCCTCTCAGCTCCAGCAGCTTGTTTGTTCTACTTCTAGGCGCTTTTTTTTTTTTTTTTTGGGGGGGGGGAAGGGGGAAGGGCACTGGCAAGGAAGAGGCAGCACTGCGGACAGCCAGCCTTCCTATGGGATGGCATGTCTTCACAGCTTTCAGCCTCTTGTAGCTGAAGAACCAATCCCAAGTCTTGATAATGAGGACAAGACATGACAGATCTACTGTTGCAGCTCACACATGGTAACAAGGAGGACCTGGCTGGCTCAAGGGCAACGGCCATGAAATTAACAAGCCCTGTTTTGTTGAGAAGGGAGGTTCATCAGGGTGCAGGGCCGCTGTCACCGAGAGGAACACACAAAGTGCACCTGATATCAGGTTTTTCAGTGCAGCCGACATCTTGTTCCAAAATCCTAACAGGATCCCAGACCAAATGAAGTGGGGCCTGCTTCAACAAGTCTAGTTACAAAATCCCTGGAAACAGATTTTCATGACAAGCAGATTTCGAACCGTCAGTCTATATAACTTTGGGGGAGGAGAGGGATGGGCCCTGCAGTTTGTTGGTCTGGTTCAATCTCTTAGCTGCCTTGGAAACTGGGATTTCCCCCAAAGCGCAGGAGAGCAAACTGCTCCCAACTTGCCAGCCCTAGACATTTTGCCCTGAAAGAGTGAAGAAGCTCTTAGCTTAAGTAGGGCAAAGTCAGCTCCTGAAAGCAGAAGACAACACCATTCCCTCTCTAAGCCATGTTTTGGTGCAAGGCCTATCTGGGGAATGGAGAGCTAGGGCCCAGCCACTTTCGTAGCTTATGCTGAACCCAAGGAATCATGTTGGTGCCCCTCTCCATCCCATCCCAGCTGTAGAGTTTGAACTAAAGGCCCAGGGAAAATGCCCCAATGACACAGAGCACACACCAACGTACATGCCTTTTGAACAAAGGCAACTTCTTGGGCAGGGAGAGGACACTGAACATCCCCTGCCACAAGGGGAAAGCTGGCATGCAGAGCTTGGATGGTACCTGCTATAGCAAGACCAGACCAGGATCACAGAGTTTAAGCACTACACGCCTCCAAGGCTCCTGCCTTTGTACTCTAAAGCGTAGTTGCCAGTCTCAAAGGGCAGGAGGGCCAAATGGGTTAGAAGAGACTTGGGGAAGATTTTGCAAATTCATTCTGAATGGAATCAAAGAGCATCTCCCAACCACTCCTACCTCTAGATGAATGAACTGATAGTGAGGCCCTCCCTTGCCAACACCCAATCTACATGGGGAGAATGCCTGGTTATGCGCCATTATTATACAACAGTTTACAAACCGTTAACTTGGCCAGCAGCCTGGGCTTCAAGGGAAATGCATCAAGCCTTGATGTTTCATAGGAGAGATCTCCATAGCTAACACTCCAGTAAACAGCTAAGCTTTGCTAACTGCCATCTGACCCTAACCACAGCGATTGCCGGCCCAAGCTTCCCAAAGACGACTCAAGACTAGTAAAAGCTTCCTCAGGCTGAATGTAGCTTGAGGCGTTGGTATGGCAACAAGATCACGGCTTCTGGATCTCTCCCAGGAAGAAGACTGCTCAGCTTCAGGGCGCTAAAGAGAAGCTCCCTCCACCCAGCTAGCCACAGCATGGAAGGCGTTAAATCTAAAGAAGGATGCAAGAGACGCTTTTCTGGGATTCATTCCCAAGGTTACTCTAACTGGTCTCCTAGAGAGAGCAAGAATGCTCTGTGCTTTATCAAGCCAATCAGTTCAGCAGCTGCCCCTGAGGCACAAGGCTGCCTTCCCACAGAGATTTATCTGAATGCAAAACCCACAAAGGCAGGAGCCTGCTGGAACAATACAGGTGCCGGCCAGGACACTACCTGCCGGAGCCCCAGACTGGCTGTGACTGGCTTTGCTTTATCTTTTAGATCATTCTGCTCTAGCAAGAAATATCCTGAGTGCTCTTAGAGTGGCAGACAGCTCCTCTGCGAACCACTCCAGTCTTGCCTGCGTGTCACACAACCTTGGCAGCAGCAATCAATACACCTTTGGGCTTTCTATGAAATCCAGATAAGTGTCCTGGGCCCAAGGGAAGGTGCAAAACCGGCAGCAGCCTCAGAATCTGAGCTGGAGAAAGAATGCTCTTGCTAATCCTTGGGGCAAACCTCCTCCAAACCTAGCTGTGGGGATGGCCCACTAAATCCAGAGAACTCCAGGGAATCAGGGAGTTGAGAGGAGGGAGGCTGGTGGAAGAAACTATCCCTACGCAAAGCCAAGTGATGCACAGCTTCTGAGAGGTGCCTCATACTGGAAGAGGATTCTTTCATAAGAGGCTAATGGGGTGGATGGGATCTCTCTCCTCAGCATTTATAACCTAGAAATGTCATTGGAACCAAGTTGCTTTGGAGGCTGGCAGCCCTCACAGCTGGGATCTGAAGGGCATTCAAAAGTAGTAGAATGGCAAAACGCAAGAGAAAAAGCAGGCAGAGACCCCCAACAGGGAAAGTCTCCCTGCACAAAGATTGGAAGGGGGGGGAGGGGGGAGAGGGTTAATGCCACTTTGAAAACCACCATTAATTGAATTTGGAGGATAACAAGCCAACTGCAGTGTCTATTCCCGCAACCCTGATACTGACCCCAGTTTGTGAGAATAAGGCAACAGCTGCAAGGGAGCTAGGGACAGAGGGGGAGATGGTGCATTCTCTCCACCCGGCAACAGCGTAGCGGGGATTGTTATCCTTGGTGTCTGTACAAAAAGCAGCGTCAAGGCAAGGAGACAACTTGGGCTGGGAAGAAGAGCAGGTCTGGCTAAGAGTCGAGATGAAAAGCTGTGAGGCTAGCCAGCATCTCTGCCATCAGACAGCTCCTCCATTTCCTCTGGCCAGCAACATGGTCTCAGGTCCCCCAAACTCCCACATTTGTGCGTGCAATGAAGCCAACCGGTGAATCCTCAGAGGCCTGGTCTCCAAGCAGAAAGTGAGCAGAGGTCTGGAAAGATGGAGCCACGCCAAGCAGCACAGGGCAGGGGCATCAGATGGTCTGGTAGTGCTGTCGTAGCCTGGCTTGCAGGAACTCGTGGGTCAGGTTGTGCCGAGTGATGATACCAACAATCTGAGAGGGGAGAGAGAGAACCAGCCAGTGCCAATGACAGACACTCGAAGGTGAGGGTACACTCGCTGTCTATTCCAGGTTTTGGCTGCCCCAGAAATCATGGGTCTTTCTCCTGGAGGGATGTTAAACCCCAGGACTTGGAGCCAGCTCCTCAGTTTGAATCCCTTGTCAGACATTACTTTCCTGCCTTAAGGAAGTCACAAACCTCTTTCTCCACCTAAAATGGGCTTCAGATCTGCCCTTCTAGGCTATGTCCAGCACTCCATGCCTTATGCAAACTCCCCCTGCCCCGCACCCCAAATTGTGCAACTGGAAAACTCAAAGAACGATGCAGATTAGTTAAGTCTTCGTGTATGCACACTTTGAACGCAAATTGAATTTCCCAGCATGCCACTGCAATTTTGAACATCTCATGTGTTTAAAAGACATCAGTGGTGGGAGGGTGCGGACTCATCTCTCCTGGGTGGCTGCAACAGCTGCTTCAATATGGACCCCATCACCACGAAATATAGACCAGCAGCTCACAGTGACGGAAGGAGATGGTTCAGATCATGGCTCCATGGCATAGATCCCCGATCCCTTCCCCATAGCACCCCACTGGCTAGCTCTACACAGGCTCATTCTGTGCTGGTAGAGGCAACTTCCGCAACAATTTGGCTAAGTGCAAAATTCTGCAAAAATAGTTGCAAATTGTCGCTGTGCAGAATTCACAGGGCTTTGAATAGAACCTGCAACTAACCATCCCAGCTGGGTGTCTGGGACCGGGAATAACATGTAACCATCAGTGCCTGGTTCCTTCCATGCTCTCTGCAGGATCAGGGTATAGAAAGCACAACCCCAGGACAGCTTCTGGTGCAATAAGCAGGCTCTGCAACACTCCCAAAACAAAGAGATCTCCCTCCCCATCCCAAGCAGCACGCAATACACTCCAGTCATTAGAGGAGGGAATGCCATGTCTAGCCTCTGGAGAAACTCAGCACAATAATCCATTTTATTTTTATAGCACCCCCTCGCCAAGCGGTGTTCGGAGCGCTGCACAATCATCAAATACAGTCCTGAGATATTTTATCGGGGCCCACGCTCAGCACGGGACACAGCAAAGCCTCCCTGCAGCCACCCAGGGGAGGTGACAGTCCAGTTATGCAAGTTGTGAAGAGGATGCCCGAGTTGTTTCGATAGGAATCCCCTGCCATCTGCTGGCCATTACTGGGTACTGCAGGCACAGAGTCTACCGAGGACTGCATTATTGAGTTGCTTCTGTGCTTCATGGCTTGAGCTATTAAGAATCCAGCACAGTTCCCTGTCTGATAAGATCCCTCCTGGCCTATGGGTCACTTATCACTGCACTTGCTCTTGGCTCCCGTTCAATGTTGCCCACCTTGCTTTACGGGCGGGGCCTGCAGGCTCTTTAGGGCAGGCTGCCACTGAAGGGAAGCCACGGGGATGCATGGAGAAGCGTGGAAAGGCCCTACTAAGGCAAGGGTGAGAAGAGGGCAGGGTGGGTGGCTCTGCTGAACAAGGCGCCATTTGCAAAAGCGGACCATGTTAAGCTCCTCTTTTAGCAAGGACTATGGATCCTTCCCCATTACACCGACTGACTGATTTACACAACCTGCCTCTTCTCATCCTTCTTTGCCTTATTAGGGGTGTTTTCACACTGTTTGTCATGTTTCCCCCTATTTATGCCTCACAGTTTGATAGCCCATTTTACAGCATCACGTTAAACTTGTGTCTCTCCTCCCCCCCCCGGTTCGTCTCGAAGGCCACTTTTACACAAGGCACTTAGAAGCGCCTCCGGAGCCCCATATTCAAGAAGAAAGCCACGCAGGGACTGTTCACACGCTCCTTGTACTACCGGAAGTGACGTGCCGCCCATTCTCTTCAGTGGCAGCAGATGTGGGGATTTCAAAGAGGCACGTTCTATAGACCTCAATTTTCAGGTCTATAGAACACGCCTCTTTGAAAGTCCTGTGTCTGCAGCTGCCGCCACTGCTGAAGAGGACGGGCGGCATGGCATGTCGCTTCCAGTAGCGCGGGGAGCGTGTAAACACTTCCCGCGCAACTTTTCTCTTGAATACGGGCTCTGGAGGCACTTCTAAGCGCCTCGTGTAAAAGTGGCCTAAGCAGTCACCGTGCCGCCTCTTCTGCTCAATCTGATGGGATCATTCCCAGGGACAAGGAGAGCTCCAGGTCAAGGATTGGTCAGTTCTCAGCCTTTCTGGAGGGCAGGTGGGGTTTTTTTTTTTTTTAGAATTATGCCCCATGTCCCACTGCTGAACTAAGATGTCTTGAACTGCAGACAAGCTACAGAGCACAGCTGAAACCAGCATGCGTTTGGTTCACAGCAGTCTCACCAATAACCAAGTGCCAGTTGTGCAAAATCAAGCCTTCATCAAGTCAGATCATTTTGATCCCACACATTAAAAAACTGCACTTTGTCACCCAGACTTCTAGGATCTAACTTCCAGGATTCCAAGCCCTCATGATTTAACTCCCACACCCCACCCCACGGCAAACAGAGCACAGCAAGAAAAAGACCTCACCTCTCCAACCGCATTCACTACTGGCAAGTGCCGGAGACCCATTGTCCTGAACAGGTTGAAGACTTGCGAGACATGAGTGTTGGGAGAGACGGTGAACGGAGATGGGTTCATGTAAGGGGTGACGTCCTAAGGAGAGACAAGGGAAAACAATCTTTCATTGTTTCAGAGAAGGGAGCAGGACCTTCTAGAATGGAGTTTCTAATAGAAAGGGACCTAATAACTTGAGTACTAGAACTCTGGCCAGGCCTGCTCCCAGATGCCTCCGTTCCTCAGCACTCTAGCCCAATAGAGAAGGGGGGCAGTGCTGCAGCAGACTTGTAAGACAGGCTGATCACTGGGTGTCCATGAAAGGCTGGGCAGCACTCTCAGCCCCACAGAGAGGGATCTGGCATCCAACCTCCACAGAGCATGTGAGCACACTACTGCTAGCCCACGCAACTGGAGGAGCCCAGGGCCTGCTTAGGTTTGCTTGGTCTCTCAGTCAGATCCAAGGCTGGCCTTAAGCCTTTTGCCACCATAGGAGAAGGCTAGGGAAACAACCCACATCTTGTGGGTCACCCACTCCTGCCCTAGGGGAGTGAATATAAGAGGGGTGGATCATTACTCCTGGCAGTGGCCTACCATCTGCCTAATGGCAGCGCCAACCCTAGTCAGATCCAACCATCGAGTCTGAGCACAAACAATAGGGGTGTGTGTGTGTGTGCAGGATAAGACCCAAATTCACTTCTCTGCTAAACCAGAGCTCTCCCAGGAACAGGCAATTTGTCAACTGAGAACTGTATCGAGAAAAGCATTTGAACAGGGGCTCACCCTTGCACGTGGATCAGGGTTAGAATTTGTGAGGGACTTTTTATTATTATTGTTTATGATTTATATGACACACTATCTAAAGAGGCTCAGGGTGGCTCTAACAACAAAACAAAGTTAACAAAATAAATAAATAGATCAAGTAAAAAAATACAACTGCCAACTCTCCACACCCCGCTCCATTGCGCCTTTGAGAGGGAGATTATCCCTCTTAACCAGACTCCACAACAAATTCCCAAAAGACATTTCAATTTAAATTATTTACAATCCACAATCAATCAATAAAAAAAAAATACAGTTTGCAATCTCCACCTTCCTACTCAAGATTCCTCCCCAGCCCAGAGTGGTCTTGCCTGTCCCACGCCCCTCTCCTCCTCCCCTACCAAAACAAAAATATAAATCCTAAATTAAAAACAGCCACCCCACACTTTGTATTGAGTATGGAAGAAAAGGCTTCTGGACCGTCCCCAGGGACAGGTAGCAGGGGAAAAGGACACCATATCTGCAGATGCTCATTTCTTACCACTATCATGCGGGGGTTCAGCAACGTGAGGTCCAGGTCGTGAATATCGGGGTACCGGGGGTAATCCTCTGCCATCTCAGCATAGGAGAGTCGGGGCTGGCTGGCACTCTGCAAGTCAAAAGCAGGCTCACTGAGAGCAGCATCGGCATTCCTGAATACAGGTTAATGGCTGTAGCGACATGACAGCAAAACCAGACAGCAGAGCCCACGCTGGACGTTGCATACGTAAATGGAGAGTCCACTGGGTGGGCAAACCCACATTAAGTTTGGACACAAAGAGACACTTTTGGAGAGAGGGCCATTTGTTTTGGCACAGGACACCACCAAGAAGATTCCTGAGACCGGTACCAAGCAATGACTTCTAGGCTGTTTTAGATCCTGAAAAGCCCTGTTACTCTAGCATTTCATCCCCTTAATCTTTAATTCATTTATCCACAACATCCCCAGGAGGCAGAAAGGGGATACAATTTTGATTTTTTGGGACAGAAAGGGAACCAAGGTAGACACATGCTAAAGGCTCATTCGTACAGAATGCCCTTCCCCTTTGCTAACTCTTCCTTCCTCTGTCTGTGTTTGCCCCACCCCGTTATGAAGTGGCAGAGAATGAGGGATCCCCAAGGAGCACAGAAAGGGGGGCTTTCCCTGACCCAATGCTGGACAGTGCTGTCATGCACTGTGTACTGTTCTACAGAAGCTATGTTTTCTCCTGCGCTTGTTGGGAAAGAGAAAAATCACCCTTGTTTCGAAGCCACAAGGGATGAATTCAGTTTAATGAGCTGTGCTTCCAAAATGAAGGTCTGGGCTCCAGGCTATCCTCACAGTGGGATGTCCACTCTAACAGAACCTCTCTCTGGCTGCCAACAGCCTACATGACTCACCGACTGATTCTCGGAATAACAAACTCCTCGTACAAGCAGGGTGACCAGCTGCGAGCGCAGGATCAGGCCGTGAAAGGTCAGCGGTCGGAAGCGTTCCTCCATGGTCCACTCCTCGCTGGGTGACTGGTCTGGGTACAGGTTGGGGTAGGGGGTGTATCTGTGGCAGAGAATTAAATACCATTTGCTGTAATGTGTTGTACAGTCAAGAAAAGAACTCCATAAATACAGTGGTATCTGGTTGCTTTTAAATGCTTTGTCCGTGAACACAGCCCTTCTCCATATTGCGCTAGCATTGCCTGTCTCAATAGTACGGGTGAGGGGGACCCCCAGAGGTCCAACACCTATTGAGGCAGCCAGCAGTGGCCTATTGCATGGATGCTTCTTTGCCACGTGGACACCTGTGTGCAGAGAATAGGACCGAGGCACCCAGGCTTCTCCCCACCCCACATCCTTTTGCCTGCAAAAATATGTGGCCTAATAATTATGGCTGAGAATCAGGAACTGGCTTCCAAGTGGTTTCATCTACTGCAGGGGTGGGGGACCTTTTCTGTCCTGGAGGCCACAATGAATATTAGCACAAGCGCAAAGGGCCACATTGAGGTTGGGGGTGAGGGTGCTTAATGGGTTTATTCAAGAAAAGAAAGGCCCAGATCATGGATCTGTCCCCAACCCTTGTGTGCATGCCCTCATCTCTGCTCCATTATTAAGAGCTCAGTTTTCCAGTGCTTGGGGGTAGAGAATGGATCCAAGGGCCAAATCCAGGGACTAGAAAGGGGCCACATAGAAACTTGCCGAGGGCCGCATTTGGCCCCTGGGCCTGAGGTTCCCCACCCCTGATCTACAGGCAAGTCTCCTAACTTCTCCCTCAGTTTTCTGAATGGTGTCCTCTGACATCATTCCCAGAGGCACCTCAGCCTTGGGTTAAGACCAGAGGCATAACTCTGGCCAAAGATTTGTGAGGGATACCGGGGGGATGGACGGGGCTGAGAGAAGAGCAGGAAGGGATGAGCCTCCCGACTTTCCATGTCCCCAGTAAGTGCAGCAGCTGCAAGTCCCAGAGACAATGGTAGTGCCCTAACACAGCTCGCGCTCCAACTGCTGTGTGGAAAGGTGAAGCCCTGCCGCTTCCCACTGTCACAAGAGTGATCTGTTGCCGTGGGGAGAAAACAAATGGTGTCCTCTGTCTGGGCTGCCAAACGTTTAGTTGGAGATGGGGCTGCTAGCCCTCAAATCTTTAAATTTGCGGGCAATGCGTCTCCCGCTAGAAGTACACTAATGGTTAAGCCACCCAGGTACTCTTGGCCCACCAGCGGCCACGGTAAGGAAGGGTACAAGGAGGTTGCTTTGAGGAGTACAGGGCCAGAGTAATGTTAATACCTTTCCTTTTCCAACCGCCCCCCCTTCCCCGTGAGGATCCTCACCTCCTCTCTAGCATCTGCTGCAGCATGTCCTCCTTCTCTGGTGGCTCCTCTGTTGCTATGTGTTCATCGCACATGTTACGCAGCTCACTGGAGGGGTAGGATTTCATGGACTGACTCCGCTTGCGCTGCTCTCCGGCTCTGGTGAGGATGCTGGATTTCTGGGGACGCAAGCAGGACATTTAGCTGGGGACACTTGTCTCACAAAGCTGTATTTGAGGACAAGGAACCGTTTTTAAAACAAGAACATCCTAGGTGTGAGAAGCCACAATTTGCTGATATGGGTGGCCATGAATTAGAGAGAGGCCAAGAAATTAGCAAGATCCAAAGAGGATGTGGGTGTCCATATGGATGGCATGCAGAAGCAGGGATGCTAAACTCTTGGAAAGGGGCACAAAAATCTTGTACTCCAGGGGTTGAGACAATTTCCATTAATGTTTGACCTCGGTTCCATGTTGTTTCCTGACACCCCCCGGTTTGAGGCACACATAATCCTGTGACCCCTGGCTGCATCAGTTGGGATTGCGACCTGGGGTTCCGACCTAGTTTGGGAACATCCAGTATATTGGGGGGGGGGGGGGAAGGGGTGCAGATTACTCCAGTTGTGCTTACTGCACATCCCAAACATTACTCTGAAGATCACGTACTGGCTACGGTTCCCAATATGGGAATATGGGACTACGCAGGCCATCCAGTCTAGCAATGCTTGTACTCTCATGATTTAGCTACAGCAAAAATGTGCATCACAGCCTCATTCCCTGAAGTGGAGATAATCTAGAGCAGGGTTCCTTAACAGGTTGCTGAAGGGCCAAATCTGATCTCCCAAGCCTGTTCCTGTGCCCCTGCAGCCTTCCCTACTCCTTGTCCCAGACTCAGGCAGCTCAGGCTAGATGGGCGAGAGACTGAGCAAGACTAAACTCGCTTCTGACCGGATAGATGGCAGAGCCCCTCCTGCTCAGAGCTGAGCCACAACAGTGGGGGCTCAGACTTAGTCAAGGGCCTTGGAAAGTGGAACTCTCCTAGCTCCCCAAAGTCAGCCAGGAGGAGAGCGAATGGCCAGCCTAGCCCTACCCAAAAGTTGGCCTATTTAATTTTAGGCAGACTTCTCATTTGTTTCACAGTAATCAAGTAACGCGGACCTAAAGACGGACAGGTAGTTCCGACAGCTGACAAAGACAGAACGGGTTCCTGTAGCACAGGGGCGGGGAAAGCTTTCCCTACCAGGAGCCACTGGCGAAAGGGAGTACAAGTTCCATGGGCCAAATAAGAACTGGGAGACAGGGATAATCCAGCTCACAGATCTAGGTCATGGCACCTCACACACCCCACTTGTGTACATGCCCTCAGCTCCACTGCCTCCCCCCATGCCCCTTCCCCCGAGCTCACGCTGTCAATACTTGAGAGCAAGGGCTGGGCTCAGGGGCCAGTTCCAGGAACTGGAAAGGGGCCAAATAAAACCCAGCTGCAGGCCAGATTTGGCCCATGGGCCACACGTTTCCCCACTGCACCCATATTGCATTCACTAGTGCCTTTGGCCTAGTTAGTGTCCCCAAGTGAAGGCATATCCATTACTCCCATAGGAAGGCCTCCCAGATGTATTCAACTGCAGAGCAGTTTCCAAGTATCCTGTCTTAGTCCATGGGATGGGGTGGAGGGATCAGACTCGAGCAAGGAGAAGCTGTTCACTGCTGACCACCACAACCCCATGCACACAGAGCCATGCTGTCGTCCAACATCAGCAAGGCAAAGGTTCTTATTCCTGGGCTTCCCCAGCCAACAGTGTCTCACCTTGAACTTAATGTTATTGCTGATCAGCTGGTTCCCTTTCATGAACTCTCTCTCGTTGCCCCGGTTCTCAGTCACTACAGGGAAGGCGTGATGCACGGTGGTGCGGAGGATGCTGACGAGGGACTGGATCCTTGTGTGTGGGTAAACGTACGTCAAGTTGGGCTCCATGATATCGCTGGCTCTCAGCCTGGAATGGCACAGAAGTCCCAAATTACTACACAGATGCTACCAGGTTAACACAGCATGGAAGCAGCACAGAGAACCCTACAAAGTTGACGGCATCTTCATCAGGGTCCCGTGGATTCTGCGCTGCTGCAATCCGAGCCAAGTTGTCACAAAGCCTGCCTCACTATCTAAACCCTTTATTAAAGTAAGCCTTACTTGTCCATTTCCACCTCCGTCTCCCACTCCAACAATGGCACACCTCGCAGGTTCACATGGATATCATAGATGCCTTTGTTAAAGAAGTCACCGGTCCATTTGGCTACCTGGAAGGAGGAGACAGCAGTGGTTGGCTTCCTTTCAGCACAGGATCACTTAAGACTTAAGATGGGGGAAATAATAAAATGGCATGGTTCTATATATCCGATTCCAACGCTTTTCCCTATGCTTCATCATAATCCCCAAGGTCAGCTGATAACAGCCTCTGGGTAATTCCATCAGTGTGCCAGGTTTGCTAGGCGAAGGCACAGAGAGGTATTCTTGGTGGCTGCTCCAACACTTTGAAGTTCCCTTCCACTGGAGGTTTGCTGAAGCCCAAGCCTGAACATTTTCCCAAGGCAATGGAAGACTTCTTATTCTCTCTCTCTTTTTTTTTTTTTTTAAAATGCCAGGCGTTTGGTGGGTGGGGATTTATTTATATTGTATCTACACACACACAATTTTACAACTATTTAATTTAAAAAATAAAATAAATTGTCATCATTTGCCCTGAGCCTAGGGAGACCAACAGACTAAGCAGGGAGAAACAAGAAGTTGCCAGGAAATCCTACCGGCAGGGTGCAGATAAAGGACTCACCATGAGAGCGATCATTATGGGTAGCCCATAGGTAATCTCATTGGTTGATTCAATCAGGATAACAGTCAGGCTAATTGTCATGCGGACCACTCCTCCCAGGAAGGAGGCCGCACCAATCAGCGCAAAGGTCCCCGAGTAGATGTGGTCCAAGCCAAGATAGCTAGGGAGGGAGCACACAGACAGACAGGTCTGGGGGTTAGAATGATGTTCATCTGAGAGCGAGCTAGCAGGTACCCGAAGCAGCCTGCAACACACAATGCACCTTTTGAGGAGGTTGGCAACTAGGCGTCCAAAGGCAGCTCCGCAAAGCAGCAACGGCACAAACAGGCCACTGGGCACAGAGATCCCATACGTCCAGCAGGAGAGTAAGAAATAGAGAAGGAAGAACAAGGAGAGGGTGACTGGGCTGAAAGTACCTGCAACACAAGAAAAGTTATAACCAAGAGGGTACAAACTGCTGTAAGGGACCATGGTCCCCCAACACCCTTCCTCTGAAATACAGCCGACTGACTGATCTCAACAGCCAAACAAACACAAAGTACAAAGAAGACAAACTAAGGAAGAGGCCCCTACTCCCTGCAGCCCAGAATCCTCCAGGGGTTCCTGAGGAAGCACTTGATTTCAAGGGGAGAGCCTTAGGGGAAGCGAGGGGTATACATTTGAAATAAATAAAAATAATTATTCAGAGATCCTTGGCAGTTAGGATTCATTAGGAAAAAGATATACAAAATAAAATGGAATATATGACAAATTCCCTGTGTACCCAATACCTTGATTATATGCAGTTTTGGATTTTCCACCTCTAAAAGGTTATAAACTCAACTGGAAAAGGTACATAAAAGATAGGGGTGGGGAACCTCTGGTTTTTTTATTTGGCTCTTTCCAATTTGTGGATCCAGCCCATAGCCACAAGCATTAAAAGAGTGAGTGCAGGGGGAAGAAAGCAGAGAGGAGGGCATGCAGTTGAGGATAGGAAATGGATTCACAGCACAGATCCAAGATCGGGATTTTCCCCTTCCATCCCCCGTCCTGAGCACTCCACTTAAACACTCCCTCCACCCACAGCTCCTACCCAACCTGCAGGGCTTAGATTCATTTATAAAGCGGCCTATGGGCCCTGACCAAATGTATGGGATGGCTTCTATATGGGCAAAAGCACAAACAATTAGGGCTCTTCACTTTGAAGAGATGACTGAGGGGTGATAGGACAGGGGTTTACAAAACTATGCACGGTGTAGAGCGGTTATTTACTCTCTCATAATACTAGAAGGAGACACCCAATGAGATTAATAGGCTTAAAACAAGATTTAACACAAAAAGGTAGGGCTTTAACCCCNAAAAAAAAACACAAACCCAATGCACAATTAGCCTGTGGAACTCATTGCTATTGGTTTTTGCAGTATGCCCTAGCTTCAGCAAGTTAAAAAAAGAGCGAGTGAGACTGGATTCATTCTCAAAGGATAGGACAACTGATCGCTATTAAGATGGTTGGGGAGATGAAAGCCCTGGCTTCCAGAAGTTGGAAGTCAGCGAGAGGGAATGGATCACACAAAGGGCAGCCAAGAAGTTGATCATGGTCAATTGTGCTCAGCTTCTTAAGAGACTGCAGCTGGTTCCCTGCTCCTCACCATTTCTTCCCACAACCCCACTGTGCTTCTGGGACTCCACCCCTGCCTGCTGCCTCCATCATGTAAGAACATGTCAGAACGAGTATGCGTGGCAGTGCAATCATTTTGTTGCCCATGTTCCACGGTTTTACTTCCAGTAGACTGCTTTAGGCTGGTGCCTGGAAAAGTCAATCTTGTGCATCTTACGTCTGGCCACCCCTGATCACACTACCCTTGGACAGCACTGAATGCACTGAAGAGCGTGCACTCACTCTCTCTAAAGCATTAGGTTCTGGCCACCACAAGAGAGAAGATACTGAGCTGGATGACCATTGAACTGACCCCAGTATGGCAGTGACTATGGTTTTACACAAGTTTAAGAGGGAAGGGTCTAAGGAAGCCTGAGCTAGAGAGAGGCCTGCAAGCAGGCCCTGACAGGACACAACCGGTCCTGTCAAGCTTGAGTTGGATCAGGCATACATCTGGCCCAAGTACCTCAGGTTTGGGTCAGGCTCCTCAGCTATAGGATGCCGCTCACACAGAAGGAGCACCATGGCATCATGGCACTCCATGGGGCAGGGATCCCCTTCACCTCGTTCCTTTTCCAACATAGCATTACCTGCCATGGAGTGTCGTGGCCATGTTGGAAAGGTTTGGAGCCAATATGTTCCTCTGCCCCTTTCGGACATGGCCCCACTGCCACGGAGCACCTGGATGTCATGGTCCAGGTGGGCCCATGGGGCCACACATCAGGCCTTGGCTTGGACTCAAATTTCTGGCTTGAACAGGGCTCTCTAGTCTGAACATGGCCTAGGCTGTATGACACTCACCTTCCTGGTGGAAGAGCTGCAAAATGGCAGATTCCTGGGGGTTGAAGAAGAGGGTTGCCATGTCATTGTAGGTTTCATTCGGGCAGAAGAAGGTCTTGATGCTTGAGTTCATGTCCTCCAATGTAGATCCCTAACCAACGACAATCAGATATTACATGGACTCTACTTGTAGAACACATTTCCTTCAAAACTATGATGGCAGGACAATTGTCTTGCATGAATGTCCCATGAAATGCAGGGTGGATGGTCAGCTTAGTTACCTCCAGGCTGAGGGTGCTGTTACCACTGGGGCTGGCGGAAGACATCTGCCGGCATTCTCCTAGTACCATGGAAGCTACAAACACCACAATGGTGGTGGTTAGAGACACCAGCAGGCTCTCCAAGACTCTGCAAGCAGAAAATAGAAAGCATGCAGGGAAAGCCATGCTCAGAATCAATCACCCTCCTGTCTCTGCACTCCCAGCATCTGAAACCAAGGGCCCAAGGCAGGTGGCTTTGGATGACCGGAAACAGGAAGATTTTAGAGTCTGCCAACTGGCTTGTTTAATGGACCATAAGGGCAGAGGTATCAATACAATTAGGAGCAAAGAAAGCAGCATAGGCAGGGAAGTCTTTCTTCTCAACAGGAACTGGCTGACACAGGGCTCAGCCCCAACTGAGGAGCATAGGAAGGTGCACTGGAATTTAAATACCAAGAGCTAACTGTGGTTACCCTCTGCCTGAATCATTAACCTGAGACAACCACACTGGAACTTACAGGTTTACATGGCCCTCCCAACTTCAGTCTCCACCGTCAAATCAGCTCCTTAGCCATAAGCCTAGATTAGGTGTGGGGAATCTTTTTCCTCTCACAGACCTCTCTGAAAATTAGTGTAAGCTCCATGGACCAAACAGGAGTTGGGGGCAAGGGTACTGCAGAAAGGAAGCAGAAGGCCCATATCATGAATCCATCCCCTCTCCTTGAGCGCATGTCCTCATCTCCATTCCCTTCCTCTGAACTCATTCTCAGCGCATGAGGTTAGGGGCTAGATCTATGAACCAGATCCTGAAATTGGAAAGGAGCTAAATAAGAGATAGCAATGGGCCAAAGGTTCTCCAACCCTGGTCCAGAATGACATTCACAGCTTGTACAGACAACAGCAATGCTAGCAGAAATAGCAGCCTCTAATCACAATCACTTAAGTTTACATCCATGTGGTTTGCTATCACATTCAGAATTTCTGCACTTTCTTACTGGTTAAATGGCATTTGGCCACAATGAGTGACTGATTCATGCAATCAAGCCACTCTAAACGGAGGGCAGGAGAGTAGAGAGCTCTGACGAAAGCTTCTGGAAGTGACTAATCAGTGATTAGGAGGGACTGCAGCGCGTTCTTCCATTGCTACTTGCTCTTCCCTCATCTTGGAGAGACCCTGCACGTGGCAATTTGAGCTAGCACAATGTGCTGTGTTATCAGAGAGCTTGAGACAAACCATAGAGTTGGTCTGTGCCCATGAGTCTCAAGAAAGATTACCTCGTGGGATAGAAGAGCCAGGATTCATGGGCAATCCATGTGTCCTTCCAGAAAGAGCACATGTCTGTACCAACGGGGGTTAGGTTGGCATTCTCTCAGCTCCTAGTATTTAATCCCCCCCCCCAAAAAAAAATACCCTTTCTTTCTGAGGCTCTGTACACACAGACATGGGCAGAGGACACTAGGAAAGAGGGAAAGAGCAAAGGTACCTGACCAGCTTTGGCTTCGGGTGCACATTGCGCATGCGATATTTGGCCAGCCTCTTGTTCAGGCAGTTGAAGGTGGCTCCAAGGAGGCCCCCAACAATTCCCATGACAATGAAGAAGCCCAGGTCTACAGCTGTCCAGAGGTGGCACTTTTTATCAGACTCCGAGCACTGAGAGGGAGGAAAGGAGGAATGAGAACAGAAAGCACAGGAGCAGATGCAAATTAAACAGAGCAGACACTAGAACCAGGGCCACAAGAATTCTGTGCTACTGCAATCACAGCCATTTGTGTATTTGACTAAACAGTCACAGAAATTGCCTCTGGCAGCACACAATGACAGCCTGAGTGGGAAGCACTGTGAGTCAGCCAATGGGGGCTGCCATATTCGGGAGTCATGGGAGCCTGTGTCACAGCTGTCGAGGAGCAGCTGCCCACAATCCCCCATTGCAGAGAAAAGCCCCCAACGTTGAAAGATCCATGCAGTATTTTGTGAGGTTTTAAGATAAGATATGTTCAAAATTGATGGAATGGCATGCTGGGAAATTTATTTTTATATAAAATTTGCATAAACTGGTTAAATTGCATAATTTATTCAACTTGCATAATCTGGTTTTTCTACTGCAGAATTTGAAGGGTGAAAAAATGAAAGATACACAGGGCCCCCGACTAGAATCCTCTGCCACAGGAAACATTTAAGACCCTGGACTATTTATTTATATTTATATGCCGCCGCCCCCCCCATGCCTACGGCATCTCAAGGCAGCTTCCAACAGAATATAAAAACAATTTTTAAAGAACAATATAATAATTAACGGGGGTCCGTACTCCTGCTACTACACTGCAGCTGCCCCTTCTTGAGTAGGAAGCTAGAGCCCACCTCTCCCCTTTGGGGTCTTGCATCTAGCAACAGAGCATCGTGTTCATACAACAAGCTAGCCAGGGAGAGGGTGGGGAGGAATGGACATTAGCAGAACATACCTTGAACTCCCCAAAGTTCAGCAAACCGGGCAGCTGGAAAGCCCCCCAACTTCCAAACTGAATCCCTGAGCGGAAGAAGTTCAGGGTGAAGGTGGCAGCCATGGAACAGAAGAGCTGAAGGAAGGAGACACAGGAGGGCAAAGGACCTCAGGGTCAGTGCTGACCTAGCCAACTTCTCCAGGAAGAACCAGATTAAGGACAATTTAACCTACAGCAGAATCCACATAAGTCAGCCAGGTTAAGTAGAAATCCCTTTCATTTTTATTTATTTAATCAAGTTTATATGCCACCCTTCCCATTAGGGCTCAGGGCGGAACTTACGATTATTTGAACTTGCTCTTTCCTTCTCACCTCAAGCCAATTAAACCTGCTAGAGATACCTTGATCTTCCCTACTCCGGGTTTCTGACAACACTAAGCTGTTCGCCTGAAAGCCCTGTTAAGTGTTAAGAGTCTGTTAATTGGCAGTTGGTCATGTGCTTTTCATGTAGACCACGGCTTGAGGGTTCAAAGCCAGCCTTTAGTCCTCAATTTAAAAAGCGTACCTAGGCCCAACCAGAGCAGCCAATGGGCTATTCCACAGTCCAGCTGGCAGACTTTAGAATCCTCCTGCTTAATAATGGCACCCAAAGGCATCCACCACTCTCACTTCGTGCCAGATGCTGGAAGAAGGGGTGGGTGGTTTATAATGGGCAGTTACAGATTAATCCACACCAAACCGTGATAACCGCACATGGGCAAAATGGTGGCGAAACCATTCTGTGAATGTGCCACCTTTTCCAAAATGCTGGCGGCAGTGTTGCTGCCATTTTGGAAAAGGGCAGCCAGTCTGCACATGCACAGTGGCCATTTCGCACATGCGAAGAACAGCTGCCCTTTCCCAAAATGGCGGTGATGCTGCCGCCACCGGTTTAGAAGAGACTGAACATGCACAGAACAGTTCGGTGACCATTTGTGCATGTGCACTGATTTTAAATTGATTCTTTTTTTTACTATTTTAAAAATATTTTAGATAGATTTAAATCTATGTATCCATAATGATTTAAAGATTCAAATCGTAACACAGATCCGGATTTGTAATTCCCCCCAGGTAAACCTGTAGATGGGGGGAGAGCAGAGTACTGGTTTCTTGCTTGGTTTTCCTCCTTTCAGCTGCCCCAGGCCCTGCTCTATCCAAGCCTATGATGAGCCTGAGAGTGGCTCAGAGAAAGTTTGGTCTGACTGTCCATCTCTTGCCCTGCTCTCTCTCTGCCTTCTACAGTGACCCCTGTGGCTGGGCCAAGGCAGCTGCAGCAGGCAAGCCACCTGCCCATCCTGTGCTTCCGGGGTGTCCCCCTGGAGTCCGGGCAAGCAGTTCCCTATTGTATTGTGAGAGTTTAACCCTCTTGCTGCAGCACAAGTCATTTAGCACAGCACTGAGACAGCTGGTTACCACCTCTAATTTATGAACCGACATCTTGCTTAACTCTGTATTATTATTATTTTTTAAAAACCCACAACAAAACAACAAGTGAATCCCCCAGCTCCTTTTACCCAGCCTGGCAAAGGAGAGTTTCAGCAAAGTACAGGAGCAGTAACAATGTTTTCAGTGGGAAAGAAATGCTAAATCACAGCACTGGTGGTGGTTTTCCTGCAACCCAGTTCATTCTGAGAATGTTTGCCAACAACACACAAATGAGTCTGGGGGATTTACTCAACTCCAGAGTCTGCTTTAATGCAAGACACACGATTGTCAGCATGCAACCTCTGCCTACTCTGCTCTCTCAGGGTGCGCCTGGAAGAAACCCAAGAACTATGCTATTCCACAACAGCTGCTGAACAATTCTTCTCTCATAACATTTCTGGGAATAGAAACCTGGTCCCAAATCCCTGCTAGAATCCTCTGCCGCCACCACCACCACCAGACAACTTGCATCGTGACAGGAGACAGAGGCAAAAGGCTGGAGAACCTCAAGACCATTTTACTGGGCACCACCTTATACCCTCTCACAAGAAATAAAGACCCAGCTTCACTTCTTACCACTTTCCACGTGAGCCCTTGATTCCAGAAGGAGGAACCCTCTTCCAAGCTGAAGAGTGTGCCCCCAATTGGGGCCCCAAAGGCTGCAGCCACCCCCGCGGCAGCGCCTGCTGAGACAAAGTCCCTTTTGTCCCTAAGCAAAGAAGAAAACAATGAGGTTAGCAATGCAGAGTCCTCAACAGCTTGGAGTTTTTTGAGCCAGTCACCCCTCCCTCCCTCCCACATGCCCAGAGAAGGGAAATCAAGATGGAGAAAAAGCCAAAAATCACTCAACAGGTTTGTTAGGAGGGAGTCTTACCCGCATGCTGCGAAACATAGCTAGACAGCCAGTGGCAGAATAGCTTTCCTTACTGGTCTCTAAAGCAAAAGGCCTCTCAAACCTTTTGCCTGTGTAATTTGGCTTGAGACTTAAATAGAATTCTGCAACCACAGATGGCAAAGCCATGCCAAATAGAGTTGTGATGCCACCTACGCTATCTGCAGATGGTGTCTGCCTACTCAGGATCCCAATCCACAATTTGGGAACATCTGCTCTAAAAAAGCAACAGCTAGACATAGCCATAGAGAGGATCCAGACTTTGAAAGAAAACCAGCAGTCTGATGTCACAGTGCTACCTAGAGAATCTGTTTACCAAGAGACGTGGGAAGGGGGGAGGAGGGATTCCTCCATGTCCACCAGGGAGAAGCCTCCAGTTTGCAAGAGGTTCCAGATCACAGGGATCTCTGCCTATATGTTAGGGAGAAAGATCTTTCCCACATACCCACTGAAACATTAGAAGTCTCCCGGCCAGGAATTTAAATAGCTCCTGTGGGTGTTAATAAATATAGTACTGGCCACTCGTTTGGGTGTTACACACACATTTTGCTCCCATTGCCTGTTTGTGCAAACATGCTTTGTGCCACAAGCTTATCATGGGCTGTGATCCCAGAAAGCACTATTGCGGCCAGCTGTTACATGTAGATGACCTAGCTGCCCCACTTGTAGTCTGTGGTCACCCGAGATACCACACGGATTCCTTTAATCAAGAACAGCTTGTGGCAGGAGACTCTGGGGTGGAACCCTGCATACTGGACCGAGCACAAGAAGGTTTGGGTTCAAGAGCCATCCTGGAGCTTGGACTCAGGCTGGGTTGGACACTCCTTGGGCAAGAGGCCCTGCCCGCATAGAGCATCATGGCATCACAGTGTTCCATGGGGGAAGGCACTAGGTCAGGCAAAATGCAGGGGAATGTCTTAACCCTGCTCTTTTCCCATCACTCTGTGGTGGTAGTGATGCATCAGGAAAAGGGCAGGGAGCGGCTTAGCCCTGCTCCTTTCCGACATGATCCAGACCCTCCAGAGTGCCATAACAGCACTGATCTCCATGGAGGCAGGGTCAACCTCATTACAGATCAGACCCAGAAGAGCCTCAGGATTAGGCTCAACTTTGGAGCCCGATTTATGGGCACAAACACACACACAGGGGCCCGGTTTGCTGAACTTTGGGGAGTTCAAGGTATGTTCTGCTAATGTCCATTCCTCCCCACCCTCTCCCTGGCTAGCTTGTTGTATGAACACGATTTCAGAGCATGATGGATTTCCATGGACTTAGCATTATATCCGGCAACACCAACCTGGGATCGTTTAGCCCAGCAGTTCCAATTTTTTTTTGCCAGAAACAAATATAATCTTGCAGTCCCAAAGCAAAAAGACATGTGAAGTGCAGCAAAGATCAATCAGGACCGTCAACCCTCATCTTGCAGATGGCAGTTGTGACTCCGTTTTTGAGAAAGGAAAATTGGGCACTTACCTCCTGAATTTTCCTTCTACTGGGGGTCCTCCTGGACGGTCAGTAAGCACAGTAGGGTAGATCCCTACTATCAACCAGTAGGAGGCAGACATGATGATTTTTGTATACAGTGACCCAGGGATCTCAATTTCTCCAGTATATTCCAGCCTTCTAGTCTATTGATAACATTCAACTAAAAGAAAATTTAAACTAACAAGTTTAACTGTGAACTCTGAAAAACAGTAATGAGTTCCTTCCTTGGAAAACTCCTTTTTTTTTTTTTTTTTTTTAAAAGTATGGCCACAGTCTAGACATCCGTCAATCTTTCCCTAGTTTTGACCCTTGAAGATAAAGCTCAACTTTCTGCCCACCAGAATTCCTCTTCATTCCGGGAGGGTCTGGCCATCCAGGAAGACCCCCAGTAGAAGGAAAATTCAGGAGATAAGTGCCCAATTTTCCTTTCTCCCTGCGGGTCCTCCTGGATGTCCAGTAAGCACAGTAGGGACTTTCCCAAGCGGTGTCCCCAATATTATAGCTGAAAAGGGAAGGTTAAATGGAGAGTGCCTTAAGCAGATCCAGCTGCTGCTTACAGTACCGCCTGTAACAACCTTCTCCCAAATGCTGCTTCGGCCGATTCAAGCAAAGGAATTTTATAATGCCTCGTGAACAAATGTACCGAAGCCCATGTGGCTGTCCTACAAATTTCCCCATATGTGGCCTAGTTTCTGAAGGCCTGAGTAGTTGCCGCCCCTCTTAAGGAGTGGGCGAAGATCCCCTCTGGAGGAACTCTCCCCCGAGCTCGATATGCTTCTTTTATGCATAGTGTTATCCAACGAGCTTTTACTGCTTTTGAGGCTTTTTTCCCTTTGTTGTGCAGACCGTAAGATACAAACAGCGCTGCTGATTTTCTGAATCATGCTGTACTGTCTAAGTAAATTTTAAGAGCCCTGGTGACATCCAGTGTGTGCCATACCCTCTCCTGAGGGTGAGAAGGATTTGGACAAAAGAATGGGAGAACGATCTCTTGGTCTCTATGAAAAGCAGAATTTACCCTGGGGAGAAAAGACAGGTCAAGTCTGAGGGTTACGGAGGATTCTCTGAATGAGCAGAGATTTGGTTCTATGGAAAGCGCCCCCAGCTCAGCCATCCTTCGGGCTGATGTAATACCTATCAAGAAAGCCATTTTTAAAGACAGGTAGTACAGTGATACCTCCTCCAGAGGCTCAAAAGGGGTGCTAGTGAAAGCCTTTAGGAGTTGGTTTAAATCCCAAGTAGGGAAGCGATGACTCACATGAGAAATGACCCTGGCTGCTCTAAGGAAACAAATTATGTGGGGGTGAGTAGAAATCCTTTCACCCCTAACCATGCAAAGAACGCTTCCTATGGCCGCAACTTGTCTTTGCAAGGTGTTGGGTTTTAAACCTTGTTCAGGCCCACTTGTAGAAAATCCAAAATTACCTTAACTGAGGCCTTGCCTGGTCTCTCTCCCCTTCCCTGGCACCACCCCGCAAAACAAGTCCACGTGCTTTGACAAATGCGCTTAGCTGCCGGGCGTCTAGACTGGAACATGGTCTAAGACCTGTTGCGAACAGCCTAGTTTTCTAAGGGCCTCCTTCTCAATCTCCAGGCCGTTAGTTTGAGTGCTAGCAGGTCCTTGTGAAGGATCGGGCCTTGCGATAGAATGTCCTGCCTGAAAGAGAGTCTGAGTGGAAGTTCCAGTGCCATTTCTAGGACATCTGCGAACCACGGTCGCCAAGGCCAGTAGGGGGTCACTAGTATTAGCTCTGTTCCTTCCCTCTTGGTCTTCGCCACTGTCCTGTGGATCAGGGGAAAGGGGGGGGAAAAGCATATGAGGCGGCCTTGTGGCCATGCCAGGTTCAAGGCATCGAATTCTTCTGCTTGAGGATCTGGGAACCTGGTTATGAATCTCTTTGTCTTTGTGTTGGTTGGGGAGGCGAAGATGTCTATTTCCGGGGCTCCGAAGGCTTCGACTACGGATCTGAATGTCGCTGGATGGAGTGACCACTCCCCCGGGTCCAGGGTTTCCTGGCTCAACCAACCAACTTGTGCATTCTTGATCCCTGGTATGTGGACTGCTCTGATGGACTTTAGATTGGCTTCTGCCCATCTGATCAGAGCTGAGGCCTGTTGATGTAGAGCTTCCGGCCGTGATCCCCCTTGGTGGTTTATGTATGCTTTCGCCACCATGTTGTCTGTATAGATGACCACGTGTTTTCCTCGGATCCATGGGGCGAGCTCCCGAAGTGCTAGGTATGTTGCTCTCAACTCCAGCCAGTTTATGTGGTGAGTTCTCTCCCAGGCCAACCACTTGCCCTGTGCCCTGTGTGTGTGCTCCCCATCCGCGTAGACTCACATCTGTTGTTATTGACAATCTGTCTGGGTCTGTCAGTGGGATCCCTGCTCTGAGTCTCCCCTTCTGGGTCCACCAGTGAAAAGATCTTTTGACTGCATCCGGTACTGTTAACCAGGGGTTCTCCCCTTGTGTGAGTCGGTCCTGTCAAGGTCTCAGGAATCGTTGTAGAGGCCTGGTGTGGAATCTGGCCCACCTTATAATTCCCAAGCAGGATATCATACTGCCTAGGAGACTGGCGAGCTCCTTCAGTCTCGACCTGCGATTCCTGTATACTTGATTGATTATGCAGAGCAAGCCCTGACGTCTCACTCAATCAACAGAGAGCTCGTAATTTTGGGTGTCCATGATCACTCCCAGGTGCTCGAGGGACTGGGACGGGATTAGCTGGCTTTTCTTGAAGTTTATGATAAACCCGTGTTTCTGTAGATATTGGATGACATTGGAGGGGTCCCTTACCGCCTGGTCATATGACGGTGACCGGACGAGGATGTCGTCCAGGTATGGGTGGATCTTGATCCCCTCTGCGCAGATTCACTATAAGGGGGATCAAGATCTTGGTGAACGTCCTGGGAGCCGTGGCTAGTCCAAAAGGGAAGGCCATGTATTGCCAATGTAGTTGGCCGTACTTGAACCTGAGCCACTGTCTGTGGGCCGACAGTATTGGTACATGTAAGTAGGCCTCCTTGAGGTCTAGTGATGTTAACCACTCCTCTCGGGTTATTGCTACCCGGATGGATTGTAGCGTTTCCATCTTGAATTTTCTTGTTCTGATGGATTTGTTTAGTCGCTTCAGATCGAGTACCGCCCTCCACTCGTCCGATTTCTTCGGTACCAGAAACAGGATTGAGTATAATCCTGATCCCTGTTCGTGCAGCAGCACCTTCTCCGATGGTTAGGAATCTTTTGATTTCCTTAGACATTGCTAGGTGTTTTTGTGAGTTTTGAGACCTTGGTGAGGCAGTGAAAAAGTTTTGAGGGTATTGGTCGAATTCTATTGCATATCCCCTCTGGACCATCTGTGTGACCCAAGAATCTGGGGTGGTTTCTATCCATGTTTGTGTGAACTCCTGGAGTCTGCCCCCTAGCTTGAGCTGGTCTCGTGGTGGCATTTGATAGTCATGCCTCTGGCTTGCTACGTCCCTGTCCTTGGGTCTGCTTGGCTCTGGGACCTGATCCCTTCTGCTTGTTCCATCTTGGTCTATATCTGTTCTGATGACCTCTGTTCAGGAAGAATGGGCGTCTAGAATTCCCCGTTGTTTGGCATGAACTGTAGGAATGAAAATTTTTCTTTACGATGCCTATGCTTTGCAGAGTCTGTTTTTTCGACTTGTCAGCGGCATCTGTGAGCACTTTATCTAGGCATGCTCCGAAGAGTTTTGCCCCCTGGAATGGGCCCCCCACCAGGGTGTTCTTAACTGTGGGGTCCCCTTTCCACGACCAGAGCCAGAGGCAGTGACGTGCTGCTACATTGGAGGCCACCGCTCTTGCCGCCCACCTCAGCATGTCTGTGGATGAGTCCGTGATGAGAGCGTAGGCTAGTTGGATCCTAGTGGATAAAATTCTTGTCATTTTCACTGATATTTGGGGGTCTCTGGCCCTCTTTATCCAGGTCATGAGCGCCCTGGAAAAATATGATGTTAGGGTTGCCATTTTTATGATTGCTGCTACCTCCTCAAAGTTTCTTCTGAGGTTGCACTCTATCCCTTTATCTGTGGGATCTCGGGGAAAACATTCTCCCTCCGTAGGGAACACTGAGTTTCTTGCCAATGAGGCGGCTGCTGCATCTACCTTTGGTATGGTTAGGAGCGCCTCCTTGTGTTTTGACAGGGAGTATAGGGAATGCTGTGTTTTGTTCATTTTTAACAGTTTATTAGGCTGTTGCCATTCCCTCTTTATGATTTTTTCGTATGCTTTGTCAAGCACCATCCCCCGTCCCTGGCTCTTGCTCTAGGTATGTATTCCCTTGCTACCTCTTCCTCTTCTGAGGAGTCCGAAGAAGCATGCTTCTCCTTTTTTTGTTGCAGATGCAATGCTCTAATCACCTGCTTGAAGATCTGGTCCTTATATTTTATGGGGAATTGTCTATCGGGGTCAGATGAGGCCTCAATTTCTGTCTCCTCCAATTCTCCTTCATCTAGGGAAGAGGGCTCTGCCTCCTCTTCTGACTCCTGCTGTTCATTCCTATCCAGTGACTCTTGGACGTCCTCCTCCTCCTCCCCTTCAATACTGCGGGGGGGGGGATCTCTCCCTGCTTCCTCTCAGAGGCTGCTTTCTCCAAGTGCACCTCCCTTCCTCTGAAGAGGAGGCTGACTTCACCTCTTCTGAGTTTACCTCATCCGAGGTAGAGGAGTCCAGGGGTCTCGTGGCCCAGTGTGGGCGTTTGGGCCTGTTTTTTTTCCCCTTCCCCGCCCCCTTAGAGCAGCCCTTAAATGCTGTTCCCTCCTGCCTCTGGGGAGATCGCTTTCACTGCAACTCTGCCAGGATCTGCTTCAGGACCTCCATGTGTGGGTCCTGGGGAGGAGGGTGGGGGAGCGGGGCTTACTGCTCTCTCCTCACCTGTCTCTGCTGCCGCCACTTCCATTCTCATCTTCTTTCTGGAAGGCATGGATGCCTGCCGGGGGGTATCCCAATTCGTTTGGGCCTACAACAGGGGACAATCAACGTGAGGAAAAGTGGCACCCTTCTCTTCCACCGGCAGGGAAAAAGTGGGCGTGTCGAGCTTTCGCACGCTCTCCCATTACGCGCATGAGTGGAGGCACATCCCGACGGGAGAGGGGAAAGGAGTCACGGCTTGACTCTGCCCGCCCAGCTGTTTCCGCGGCCACCTTCTGGCGCCCGCCCC
>QEPC01006580.1:738976-829076 GCA_003113815.1 Sphenodon punctatus | reverse complement strand
GAATGGACATTAGCAGAACATACATTGAACTCCCCAAAGTTCAGCAAACCGGGCAGCTGGAAAGCCCCCCAACTTCCAAACTGAATCCCTGAGCGGAAGAAGTTCAGGGTGAAGGTGGCAGCCATGGAACAGAAGAGCTGAAGGAAGGAGACACAGGAGGGCAAAGGACCTCAGGGTCAGTGCTGACCTAGCCAACTTCTCCAGGAAGAACCAGATTAAGGACAATTTAACCTACAGCAGAATCCACATAAGTCAGCCAGGTTAAGTAGAAATCCCTTTCATTTTTATTTATTTAATCAAGTTTATATGCCACCCTTCCCATTAGGGCTCAGGGCGGAACTTACGATTATTTGAACTTGCTCTTTCCTTCTCACCTCAAGCCAATTAAACCTGCTAGAGATACCTTGATCTTCCCTACTCCGGGTTTCTGACAACACTAAGCTGTTCGCCTGAAAGCCCTGTTAAGTGTTAAGAGTCTGTTAATTGGCAGTTGGTCATGTGCTTTTCATGTAGACCACGGCTTGAGGGTTCAAAGCCAGCCTTTAGTCCTCAATTTAAAAAGCGTACCTAGGCCCAACCAGAGCAGCCAATGGGCTATTCCACAGTCCAGCTGGCAGACTTTAGAATCCTCCTGCTTAATAATGGCACCCAAAGGCATCCACCACTCTCACTTCGTGCCAGATGCTGGAAGAAGGGGTGGGTGGTTTATAATGGGCAGTTACAGATTAATCCACACCAAACCGTGATAACCGCACATGGGCAAAATGGTGGCGAAACCATTCTGTGAATGTGCCACCTTTTCCAAAATGCTGGCGGCAGTGTTGCTGCCATTTTGGAAAAGGGCAGCCAGTCTGCACATGCACAGTGGCCATTTCGCACATGCGAAGAACAGCTGCCCTTTCCCAAAATGGCGGTGATGCTGCCGCCACCGGTTTAGAAGAGACTGAACATGCACAGAACAGTTCGGTGACCATTTGTGCATGTGCACTGATTTTAAATTGATTCTTTTTTTTACTATTTTAAAAATATTTTAGATAGATTTAAATCTATGTATCCATAATGATTTAAAGATTCAAATCGTAACACAGATCCGGATTTGTAATTCCCCCCAGGTAAACCTGTAGATGGGGGGAGAGCAGAGTACTGGTTTCTTGCTTGGTTTTCCTCCTTTCAGCTGCCCCAGGCCCTGCTCTATCCAAGCCTATGATGAGCCTGAGAGTGGCTCAGAGAAAGTTTGGTCTGACTGTCCATCTCTTGCCCTGCTCTCTCTCTGCCTTCTACAGTGACCCCTGTGGCTGGGCCAAGGCAGCTGCAGCAGGCAAGCCACCTGCCCATCCTGTGCTTCCGGGGTGTCCCCCTGGAGTCCGGGCAAGCAGTTCCCTATTGTATTGTGAGAGTTTAACCCTCTTGCTGCAGCACAAGTCATTTAGCACAGCACTGAGACAGCTGGTTACCACCTCTAATTTATGAACCGACATCTTGCTTAACTCTGTATTATTATTATTTTTTAAAAACCCACAACAAAACAACAAGTGAATCCCCCAGCTCCTTTTACCCAGCCTGGCAAAGGAGAGTTTCAGCAAAGTACAGGAGCAGTAACAATGTTTTCAGTGGGAAAGAAATGCTAAATCACAGCACTGGTGGTGGTTTTCCTGCAACCCAGTTCATTCTGAGAATGTTTGCCAACAACACACAAATGAGTCTGGGGGATTTACTCAACTCCAGAGTCTGCTTTAATGCAAGACACACGATTGTCAGCATGCAACCTCTGCCTACTCTGCTCTCTCAGGGTGCGCCTGGAAGAAACCCAAGAACTATGCTATTCCACAACAGCTGCTGAACAATTCTTCTCTCATAACATTTCTGGGAATAGAAACCTGGTCCCAAATCCCTGCTAGAATCCTCTGCCGCCACCACCACCACCAGACAACTTGCATCGTGACAGGAGACAGAGGCAAAAGGCTGGAGAACCTCAAGACCATTTTACTGGGCACCACCTTATACCCTCTCACAAGAAATAAAGACCCAGCTTCACTTCTTACCACTTTCCACGTGAGCCCTTGATTCCAGAAGGAGGAACCCTCTTCCAAGCTGAAGAGTGTGCCCCCAATTGGGGCCCCAAAGGCTGCAGCCACCCCCGCGGCAGCGCCTGCTGAGACAAAGTCCCTTTTGTCCCTAAGCAAAGAAGAAAACAATGAGGTTAGCAATGCAGAGTCCTCAACAGCTTGGAGTTTTTTGAGCCAGTCACCCCTCCCTCCCTCCCACATGCCCAGAGAAGGGAAATCAAGATGGAGAAAAAGCCAAAAATCACTCAACAGGTTTGTTAGGAGGGAGTCTTACCCGCATGCTGCGAAACATAGCTAGACAGCCAGTGGCAGAATAGCTTTCCTTACTGGTCTCTAAAGCAAAAGGCCTCTCAAACCTTTTGCCTGTGTAATTTGGCTTGAGACTTAAATAGAATTCTGCAACCACAGATGGCAAAGCCATGCCAAATAGAGTTGTGATGCCACCTACGCTATCTGCAGATGGTGTCTGCCTACTCAGGATCCCAATCCACAATTTGGGAACATCTGCTCTAAAAAAGCAACAGCTAGACATAGCCATAGAGAGGATCCAGACTTTGAAAGAAAACCAGCAGTCTGATGTCACAGTGCTACCTAGAGAATCTGTTTACCAAGAGACGTGGGAAGGGGGGAGGAGGGATTCCTCCATGTCCACCAGGGAGAAGCCTCCAGTTTGCAAGAGGTTCCAGATCACAGGGATCTCTGCCTATATGTTAGGGAGAAAGATCTTTCCCACATACCCACTGAAACATTAGAAGTCTCCCGGCCAGGAATTTAAATAGCTCCTGTGGGTGTTAATAAATATAGTACTGGCCACTCGTTTGGGTGTTACACACACATTTTGCTCCCATTGCCTGTTTGTGCAAACATGCTTTGTGCCACAAGCTTATCATGGGCTGTGATCCCAGAAAGCACTATTGCGGCCAGCTGTTACATGTAGATGACCTAGCTGCCCCACTTGTAGTCTGTGGTCACCCGAGATACCACACGGATTCCTTTAATCAAGAACAGCTTGTGGCAGGAGACTCTGGGGTGGAACCCTGCATACTGGACCGAGCACAAGAAGGTTTGGGTTCAAGAGCCATCCTGGAGCTTGGACTCAGGCTGGGTTGGACACTCCTTGGGCAAGAGGCCCTGCCCGCATAGAGCATCATGGCATCACAGTGTTCCATGGGGGAAGGCACTAGGTCAGGCAAAATGCAGGGGAATGTCTTAACCCTGCTCTTTTCCCATCACTCTGTGGTGGTAGTGATGCATCAGGAAAAGGGCAGGGAGCGGCTTAGCCCTGCTCCTTTCCGACATGATCCAGACCCTCCAGAGTGCCATAACAGCACTGATCTCCATGGAGGCAGGGTCAACCTCATTACAGATCAGACCCAGAAGAGCCTCAGGATTAGGCTCAACTTTGGAGCCCGATTTATGGGCACAAACACACACACAGGGGCCCGGTTTGCTGAACTTTGGGGAGTTCAAGGTATGTTCTGCTAATGTCCATTCCTCCCCACCCTCTCCCTGGCTAGCTTGTTGTATGAACACGATTTCAGAGCATGATGGATTTCCATGGACTTAGCATTATATCCGGCAACACCAACCTGGGATCGTTTAGCCCAGCAGTTCCAATTTTTTTTTGCCAGAAACAAATATAATCTTGCAGTCCCAAAGCAAAAAGACATGTGAAGTGCAGCAAAGATCAATCAGGACCGTCAACCCTCATCTTGCAGATGGCAGTTGTGACTCCGTTTTTGAGAAAGGAAAATTGGGCACTTACCTCCTGAATTTTCCTTCTACTGGGGGTCCTCCTGGACGGTCAGTAAGCACAGTAGGGTAGATCCCTACTATCAACCAGTAGGAGGCAGACATGATGATTTTTGTATACAGTGACCCAGGGATCTCAATTTCTCCAGTATATTCCAGCCTTCTAGTCTATTGATAACATTCAACTAAAAGAAAATTTAAACTAACAAGTTTAACTGTGAACTCTGAAAAACAGTAATGAGTTCCTTCCTTGGAAAACTCCTTTTTTTTTTTTTTTTTTTTAAAAGTATGGCCACAGTCTAGACATCCGTCAATCTTTCCCTAGTTTTGACCCTTGAAGATAAAGCTCAACTTTCTGCCCACCAGAATTCCTCTTCATTCCGGGAGGGTCTGGCCATCCAGGAAGACCCCCAGTAGAAGGAAAATTCAGGAGATAAGTGCCCAATTTTCCTTTCTCCCTGCGGGTCCTCCTGGATGTCCAGTAAGCACAGTAGGGACTTTCCCAAGCGGTGTCCCCAATATTATAGCTGAAAAGGGAAGGTTAAATGGAGAGTGCCTTAAGCAGATCCAGCTGCTGCTTACAGTACCGCCTGTAACAACCTTCTCCCAAATGCTGCTTCGGCCGATTCAAGCAAAGGAATTTTATAATGCCTCGTGAACAAATGTACCGAAGCCCATGTGGCTGTCCTACAAATTTCCCCATATGTGGCCTAGTTTCTGAAGGCCTGAGTAGTTGCCGCCCCTCTTAAGGAGTGGGCGAAGATCCCCTCTGGAGGAACTCTCCCCCGAGCTCGATATGCTTCTTTTATGCATAGTGTTATCCAACGAGCTTTTACTGCTTTTGAGGCTTTTTTCCCTTTGTTGTGCAGACCGTAAGATACAAACAGCGCTGCTGATTTTCTGAATCATGCTGTACTGTCTAAGTAAATTTTAAGAGCCCTGGTGACATCCAGTGTGTGCCATACCCTCTCCTGAGGGTGAGAAGGATTTGGACAAAAGAATGGGAGAACGATCTCTTGGTCTCTATGAAAAGCAGAATTTACCCTGGGGAGAAAAGACAGGTCAAGTCTGAGGGTTACGGAGGATTCTCTGAATGAGCAGAGATTTGGTTCTATGGAAAGCGCCCCCAGCTCAGCCATCCTTCGGGCTGATGTAATACCTATCAAGAAAGCCATTTTTAAAGACAGGTAGTACAGTGATACCTCCTCCAGAGGCTCAAAAGGGGTGCTAGTGAAAGCCTTTAGGAGTTGGTTTAAATCCCAAGTAGGGAAGCGATGACTCACATGAGAAATGACCCTGGCTGCTCTAAGGAAACAAATTATGTGGGGGTGAGTAGAAATCCTTTCACCCCTAACCATGCAAAGAACGCTTCCTATGGCCGCAACTTGTCTTTGCAAGGTGTTGGGTTTTAAACCTTGTTCAGGCCCACTTGTAGAAAATCCAAAATTACCTTAACTGAGGCCTTGCCTGGTCTCTCTCCCCTTCCCTGGCACCACCCCGCAAAACAAGTCCACGTGCTTTGACAAATGCGCTTAGCTGCCGGGCGTCTAGACTGGAACATGGTCTAAGACCTGTTGCGAACAGCCTAGTTTTCTAAGGGCCTCCTTCTCAATCTCCAGGCCGTTAGTTTGAGTGCTAGCAGGTCCTTGTGAAGGATCGGGCCTTGCGATAGAATGTCCTGCCTGAAAGAGAGTCTGAGTGGAAGTTCCAGTGCCATTTCTAGGACATCTGCGAACCACGGTCGCCAAGGCCAGTAGGGGGTCACTAGTATTAGCTCTGTTCCTTCCCTCTTGGTCTTCGCCACTGTCCTGTGGATCAGGGGAAAGGGGGGGGAAAAGCATATGAGGCGGCCTTGTGGCCATGCCAGGTTCAAGGCATCGAATTCTTCTGCTTGAGGATCTGGGAACCTGGTTATGAATCTCTTTGTCTTTGTGTTGGTTGGGGAGGCGAAGATGTCTATTTCCGGGGCTCCGAAGGCTTCGACTACGGATCTGAATGTCGCTGGATGGAGTGACCACTCCCCCGGGTCCAGGGTTTCCTGGCTCAACCAACCAACTTGTGCATTCTTGATCCCTGGTATGTGGACTGCTCTGATGGACTTTAGATTGGCTTCTGCCCATCTGATCAGAGCTGAGGCCTGTTGATGTAGAGCTTCCGGCCGTGATCCCCCTTGGTGGTTTATGTATGCTTTCGCCACCATGTTGTCTGTATAGATGACCACGTGTTTTCCTCGGATCCATGGGGCGAGCTCCCGAAGTGCTAGGTATGTTGCTCTCAACTCCAGCCAGTTTATGTGGTGAGTTCTCTCCCAGGCCAACCACTTGCCCTGTGCCCTGTGTGTGTGCTCCCCATCCGCGTAGACTCACATCTGTTGTTATTGACAATCTGTCTGGGTCTGTCAGTGGGATCCCTGCTCTGAGTCTCCCCTTCTGGGTCCACCAGTGAAAAGATCTTTTGACTGCATCCGGTACTGTTAACCAGGGGTTCTCCCCTTGTGTGAGTCGGTCCTGTCAAGGTCTCAGGAATCGTTGTAGAGGCCTGGTGTGGAATCTGGCCCACCTTATAATTCCCAAGCAGGATATCATACTGCCTAGGAGACTGGCGAGCTCCTTCAGTCTCGACCTGCGATTCCTGTATACTTGATTGATTATGCAGAGCAAGCCCTGACGTCTCACTCAATCAACAGAGAGCTCGTAATTTTGGGTGTCCATGATCACTCCCAGGTGCTCGAGGGACTGGGACGGGATTAGCTGGCTTTTCTTGAAGTTTATGATAAACCCGTGTTTCTGTAGATATTGGATGACATTGGAGGGGTCCCTTACCGCCTGGTCATATGACGGTGACCGGACGAGGATGTCGTCCAGGTATGGGTGGATCTTGATCCCCTCTGCGCAGATTCACTATAAGGGGGATCAAGATCTTGGTGAACGTCCTGGGAGCCGTGGCTAGTCCAAAAGGGAAGGCCATGTATTGCCAATGTAGTTGGCCGTACTTGAACCTGAGCCACTGTCTGTGGGCCGACAGTATTGGTACATGTAAGTAGGCCTCCTTGAGGTCTAGTGATGTTAACCACTCCTCTCGGGTTATTGCTACCCGGATGGATTGTAGCGTTTCCATCTTGAATTTTCTTGTTCTGATGGATTTGTTTAGTCGCTTCAGATCGAGTACCGCCCTCCACTCGTCCGATTTCTTCGGTACCAGAAACAGGATTGAGTATAATCCTGATCCCTGTTCGTGCAGCAGCACCTTCTCCGATGGTTAGGAATCTTTTGATTTCCTTAGACATTGCTAGGTGTTTTTGTGAGTTTTGAGACCTTGGTGAGGCAGTGAAAAAGTTTTGAGGGTATTGGTCGAATTCTATTGCATATCCCCTCTGGACCATCTGTGTGACCCAAGAATCTGGGGTGGTTTCTATCCATGTTTGTGTGAACTCCTGGAGTCTGCCCCCTAGCTTGAGCTGGTCTCGTGGTGGCATTTGATAGTCATGCCTCTGGCTTGCTACGTCCCTGTCCTTGGGTCTGCTTGGCTCTGGGACCTGATCCCTTCTGCTTGTTCCATCTTGGTCTATATCTGTTCTGATGACCTCTGTTCAGGAAGAATGGGCGTCTAGAATTCCCCGTTGTTTGGCATGAACTGTAGGAATGAAAATTTTTCTTTACGATGCCTATGCTTTGCAGAGTCTGTTTTTTCGACTTGTCAGCGGCATCTGTGAGCACTTTATCTAGGCATGCTCCGAAGAGTTTTGCCCCCTGGAATGGGCCCCCCACCAGGGTGTTCTTAACTGTGGGGTCCCCTTTCCACGACCAGAGCCAGAGGCAGTGACGTGCTGCTACATTGGAGGCCACCGCTCTTGCCGCCCACCTCAGCATGTCTGTGGATGAGTCCGTGATGAGAGCGTAGGCTAGTTGGATCCTAGTGGATAAAATTCTTGTCATTTTCACTGATATTTGGGGGTCTCTGGCCCTCTTTATCCAGGTCATGAGCGCCCTGGAAAAATATGATGTTAGGGTTGCCATTTTTATGATTGCTGCTACCTCCTCAAAGTTTCTTCTGAGGTTGCACTCTATCCCTTTATCTGTGGGATCTCGGGGAAAACATTCTCCCTCCGTAGGGAACACTGAGTTTCTTGCCAATGAGGCGGCTGCTGCATCTACCTTTGGTATGGTTAGGAGCGCCTCCTTGTGTTTTGACAGGGAGTATAGGGAATGCTGTGTTTTGTTCATTTTTAACAGTTTATTAGGCTGTTGCCATTCCCTCTTTATGATTTTTTCGTATGCTTTGTCAAGCACCATCCCCCGTCCCTGGCTCTTGCTCTAGGTATGTATTCCCTTGCTACCTCTTCCTCTTCTGAGGAGTCCGAAGAAGCATGCTTCTCCTTTTTTTGTTGCAGATGCAATGCTCTAATCACCTGCTTGAAGATCTGGTCCTTATATTTTATGGGGAATTGTCTATCGGGGTCAGATGAGGCCTCAATTTCTGTCTCCTCCAATTCTCCTTCATCTAGGGAAGAGGGCTCTGCCTCCTCTTCTGACTCCTGCTGTTCATTCCTATCCAGTGACTCTTGGACGTCCTCCTCCTCCTCCCCTTCAATACTGCGGGGGGGGGGATCTCTCCCTGCTTCCTCTCAGAGGCTGCTTTCTCCAAGTGCACCTCCCTTCCTCTGAAGAGGAGGCTGACTTCACCTCTTCTGAGTTTACCTCATCCGAGGTAGAGGAGTCCAGGGGTCTCGTGGCCCAGTGTGGGCGTTTGGGCCTGTTTTTTTTCCCCTTCCCCGCCCCCTTAGAGCAGCCCTTAAATGCTGTTCCCTCCTGCCTCTGGGGAGATCGCTTTCACTGCAACTCTGCCAGGATCTGCTTCAGGACCTCCATGTGTGGGTCCTGGGGAGGAGGGTGGGGGAGCGGGGCTTACTGCTCTCTCCTCACCTGTCTCTGCTGCCGCCACTTCCATTCTCATCTTCTTTCTGGAAGGCATGGATGCCTGCCGGGGGGTATCCCAATTCGTTTGGGCCTACAACAGGGGACAATCAACGTGAGGAAAAGTGGCACCCTTCTCTTCCACCGGCAGGGAAAAAGTGGGCGTGTCGAGCTTTCGCACGCTCTCCCATTACGCGCATGAGTGGAGGCACATCCCGACGGGAGAGGGGAAAGGAGTCACGGCTTGACTCTGCCCGCCCAGCTGTTTCCGCGGCCACCTTCTGGCGCCCGCCCCGCACATACTTCCTGGGACGATTTCTGGCCCCAAAGATACTCCTTGGGGGGAGGGGGGTGACGTGGGAGGGCTTGCCTTCTGTGCAAGCCATCCACCTTGGCCTTCCTCTGGTGCCCCGTTTAGTGCCGGTTTGCGGGGGGGGGCGGGAGCCACCCTTCACTCCACAGCCATCCCCTTTACCTGACCTTCCCCGCCTCCTTCAGGAGAGGGGATCCGGTGGATGCAGCCGCCCCGGATTCAGCTTTACTGGGCTCACTGCTGCGGCAGAGGCTGTGTTTGTTCCGGCTCCAAGCGGGTCGGGCGATCCCGAAACCAGTAGCACACCCCTTAGGTGAGGTGCTACCCCCGCTCTTCGGGGCCCCCCTGCCCGTAGGAAAAGGGGGGTTCCCGGCACCACTCTCCTTACCCCCTCGCCGGGAGGGGGAGGTGAACAAGGGTGGAATTCCTCCTCCCCTGGCACCTGGAGCTCTACTGAAAACAACAAATTCTTTAGCTGCCAAGGTTTCCTCTGGCTATCCATAGGGAGGCAGATCGCCTGCTTCCTACCAGTTTGAAGGCAGACAAACAACTGGAGAAATGGAGATCCCTGGGACACTGTATACAAAAATCTTCATGTCTGCCTCCTACTAGTTGATAGCAGGGATCTACCCTACTGTGCTTACTGACCGTCCAGGAGGACCCCCAGGGAGAATCTCTGCTCTCCAGTCAACGCAATAAGCTCCACTCCAGTGCCAAGCAGAGAGAAGCAAGATGAGCTCCTTTCGACATCTTTGCTTGGTTCTATGTGGGCAGTCTGATCTTTCCGCAGGGCAAACACACACACACACACACACACACACACACAGGACTCTAAATCCCAACCAGAGCGAGTACACCCAGGAACACCAATATGCCAGTGCCTGTCAGAACCAAAGCCCATTACAACGAGGGCTGCAACCCAATTAGAAATTTTAGCTGATCGATTAAGCCTTTTTTGCAGATTAATCAATTAATCCATTAGAGCTTGCACAGATTCGCCTAATTTGCATGTGTTGGGTGAGCTTGCCATCTGCTGGATCGTGTCCCCTTGAGCTACGGACTCAGAACTATGGACTGTCAGAAGATCCTGGCAGTTAACTGATTAATCAAGGGACACATTTTAATCGGGTTTAGACAGATTAATAGGTTTGGTTAGTTGATTAATGGTTGCAGCCCTAATTACAACAGCAATCTCCTGCACCCTGCATGCTTGCAATGAGCCACAGAAGCAGGCAACTGTAGGCCAGGATTTCTTGGAGAGGGGTAGGGAAGTCACAATCGATTGATTTACCTAGCCTGGCCACCCAGCCCCCATTTAAAGTGTAGTACCTGTCACTGCGGAAATAAGGAAAGTTAAACTGGATCTTCTTTAAGGAGATGCTCTGGAACTGAAAAGAGAAGGACCGAGTCAGACTGACACAGATGTGCCCAAGAGCCCTCTTTTCCCACAAGACTCGGCTTATGTTTTGGGAACATCTACACCGCAAGTGCATTCTCTACTAACCTAGTGACAGACACAGGTGAGGAAATGAATGGTGCTTTTCAGCAAGGCACCATTTGCTCTGCTGGCAGAGCGCACAGAGACCATGCTTAAGGGCTTACTTCAGCTAGGGAATTTATCCCGGGTGGATAAATACATCTACTGCCTACCAAGCAATTTGGCATCTTTCTGCCTCTCAGGACATCTACCTCTGGTGCCCATCACTCCCTATGCTCAATGTTCGCAGACAGAGAGATACTGCATCCTACTGGGATTAGGGTCCTTTTACTTCCTGCATGAACTGCACGAAGTCTCGGATGCTACCTACAGAGATCCTGCACTGAGAGCTCATGCTGCAGAGTACAGGGCTGAATTATGAGTCAGCACTAGCTGTCAGGAGACCCAGGGGGCTGGAGAAAAAAAAAAATCCCTTGCTGGTCAGCTGGTTTGTTCTAGTGCAAATAGCTCCACCAGATGCCTGACAGTCTCACACCAAAGCCTGACAGTCTCACACAGCTGATGGTGTGATAGGCAATCCCTTCTCTACTCTTTCTGTGCTGGGCATCTCCTGAACCCAGAATAACCTGTTGTGAAGGATGGTAGTGTAACCAGCTTCAAAAAAGATTGGATTAGTTCAGAAGGGTTAGGTCCATCAATGGCTACTGGTTAAACCTCTGGCTGAAAGCAGCTAAGAGTGAATGACAAGAAATGGATTGTTCTATACATGCCCTAATTTTGTACACTTCCTCTGAAGTCAAAGGGCACCAAGTTGGAGGAGGGGAGACGAGTCACAGGATGCCCTTTCACCCCTTGGATTTCACATGGCCCCACTCCTTTGGAATGTTCCAAAAGGGCAGGGCCAAGAGGCTCTCTTGCCCTCATGCCCCCCCCGGCCCTTTCAGAGCATCATGATTTTACATTGCTCTGCAGGGGGCAGGGCCATGTTGGTAAGTGGGGGAGGGTTACTTCATCTCACCCCTTTCCAACATGGCCTTGCCTTCCCCTGAATACCGCTCTGCCAGCACCCACATCTGAAGTGTGTGATGTTGGCTGCTGTTGGAGACAGGATACTGGGCTAGGTGGGCCATTGTTCTGACCCAGAGAGGAATCTCTTATGTCACCAACATTTCAGAACATTCCCAACTGATCTGACACCCGATCTGAACCAGGAGTACAAGGGACATGCTGTAGGGGATGGCCATGCTTATGGTGCACTACCGGCCCATATCCTCTTTCTGACCAGCCCCGGGAGCCTTCACGAGGTGTCCCTTTATTGCGGGCCACCTTACTTTATTGCCAGGCTTGCAGAGTGGGTGCAGGCAATCTGTTATACAGATGCAGCGCGTGGGCTGCTGCCCCATGTGGGGTTGGGGCTGGACAGTTTCTACCACCGTGGTTTCAAATGGTTTAAGAACCATCCTAAGCCACAAAAACAGCTAGTTGAAACAAAACAACAACAAAAAGTGTTTTTGTCAACCTTGTGCCCTTAGAGCAGTTTCAGCTGCTGTTCCACTCCCCGAGTTCTGGAGTTTCCCCCCCCCAGTGCTTTAGAGCCACC
Organism: Sphenodon punctatus; assembly: GCA_003113815.1. Lineage (NCBI taxonomy): Eukaryota > Metazoa > Chordata > Lepidosauria > Sphenodontia > Sphenodontidae > Sphenodon > Sphenodon punctatus. The sequence goes on along the minus strand of QEPC01006580.1, from coordinate 816,994 downwards.
TTCACTATGCCTAACCCACCTAATGCAGAGTCCAAAACTCAGGAAGTCAGGGTCCCCCTTACAGCACTCACCTGAGGCAAGCCAGCCCCCACAATAGCACCGCTGTGTATCATAGGGCCTTCCTTTCCTACAAAGAGACCTGGAAAAGCAGAGGCATGTTTAGTTCTCATTGCAGGAACAAAGCAGTTGCAGCTAAACTCAGCAGACTCCACCCTCCTCTGCCAGTACCAGAGAAGACAAGGCATCATCTCTTTCCCTAGGGCGTGGCAGCCAGTATGCTGCTCTGGGCATAAAACAGATTTTAAAAATGCTTTCCAGTCGAGAAGCATCACTGACATGCGGGCAGCAGGAAACGCTTAGGAGTCTCCCCTTGGTTCCAGGACATAACAATACTTAGGGCTTGGGACTGGTTTTTCAGTCCAATGGTGTCTGGAGTGCCCAGGCTGAAATGGCCATAAAACATGTGGGTCTTGTAGGGAGATCTATATCCCATTATTTTAGAATGAGAGGTGGTCATTTGGTAACTCCCGCACTATATGTATATAGGGCCAAATGCTTATCCCAACTATTATATGACGCACAATTGTGGGCAATTGGGAAATCCAAGAAGCTGGAATATTTGTTGACTGCCTTTTTGAAAACTATACTTGCAATAACTAATAGTGCCCCTAGCAGTGCCACGCGTTTGGAATGTGGGTTCCTGTCTATGGAGGCACAGATATGGAGCCTGACTTTCAATTACTGGCTTAGAATCTATTTTGGACTTGCAGCCCTGCTTTCCATATTGGTGCTGTCAGACTCCTTTAGTAATCCCTGAGCTAAAGTGGTGGTAAGAAAGCTGTGCACTATAGGTCATTCTCCAGATATCCTGTCAACTTTAAGTTTTGCCGGTGCTAGGAGGTTAGTCAAACAATGGGTTATCGATATAGCCTACCAGGAGGATATAGTGTCAGCCAGAAGCAAAAAGACACCAGACTTTTATATGGGCCTAGTTAACAAACCCTTAAAGGTTGCTCTGTACCTAGAATTCGACCTGGAGTTGGCCCTTAGAAGAGGTTATACCCTGGCTAGGCTGAACATTTTCCCCTCAGCTTTAACAGAGGGTCGATGGCGTGGTATTCCACTAGCCATGCAGCTGTGTAGCTGTACATCGGCATGTGTAGATACTGTTGAACATATGCTGTTAGAGTCTGAACTATTCCTTGATCTCCGGGTTAAATTGTTAACTCCTTTAATAGAAGGAAGTTCCGGGAGATCTCCTGCTGATATTGCTGCAGCACTGCTCTCAGGTGCCTCCGAAAAAGTTACTATGCAAGTTGCTAGGTTTCTTTTAGGGGGTTTAAATTTTAAAGGTTCTAAGGCCCAGAGCATAGTTCCTGTGGAGTCTGTATAGTGGAATATGGTGGACCATTTAGATCCTGATGGTCTGATAAATGGCTTGGATTTTATTGTTGTATGTATTAGTCTGTTGGTACCCTCCACCCCGTATTTGGTTAATTATGGGAAGCTTTAGGGCAATTACATTTGGGGTAGACGTGGGAAAACTATCTTGACTCCAATCTGGTGTCTGCCGCTTCGATACATGTTGTATGTTATTATGTTGTTTTGTTTTGGATGCATGTATCCAATTTTGATATGGCTATGGCAGATTTAATAAATTTATATATACTTAGGGCAGTGTAAGGGAGAGAATACCATGGGCTCAAATACATCAGGCATCAGCAAGAGGCAACATACTCTCAACCATGCAGGTGCTTTGAGCTTAAGCCGCACTTCATGCACCAAGAGTGGCGGTTTTGTTCCCAGCTGTTTGAATTTGGAGTCTCTGGAATGTCGTCTGCTGCTCAGACAGTGCTAGACTAGGGATGGGGAGCCTCCAGCCCATGGCTTGTTTTCTGTTTAAATATATTCTTATTTGGCCTGTTTCTAGATTCTGAAACTGGCCTGTGGATCCATTCCCTACCCTCAAGCACCAAAAGAGCAAGCTCAGAGGATGGAAGCAGAGATGAGGGCATGCTCTGAACTCTCCCCTTTCTTCCTCCACCCCTAAAGCACATCCCTTAAGCTCTCCTGCCCTCAGTTCCTATCCAGCCCACTGAGCTTGCACTAATCTTCAAAGAGGCCCACGGAAGGCAAACGCTTCCTAGCAACTACCGAGGACGTCTTCTGCCTAACTGGCTAACAGTCCCTCCTCTCTTCGCTTCACTGGCTTCCCCTTCCTGAACGAATCCTGCACAAGCTCCTAGTCTTCACCTATAAAGCTCTTCACAACCTTGCTCCCCCCTACCTCTCTGCACTTATCGCCCTCCATACTCCAGCCCGTGCACTTCGCTCCTCCTCTGTCCCTTCTCTCACCCTTCCACGCCTTCCCTGCTCCCCTAAGCGCCTTCGTCCCTTCTCACTTGCTGCCCCCCATGCCTGGAACTCCCTCCCTGTCCACATCCGCCTTGCCCCCTCCCTTCATACCTTCAAATCTCTCCTTAAAACTCACCTCTTTCGCTCTGCTCTGTCTGACTCTTTATCCTGCTGAGCCACTATTCCTATACCTACGATCTGTTTACCCTTTTCCTTGCAACATGGACCTGCCTGCTGTCATTCTCATTGTAACCAAGCCAAGCATGTGCACTTGAGACCTCGCATCTTCATGAATGTTAGACCCCTTGTCTCTCCCTCTGTTCCCCTTCCTAAGTCTCTCCCCCAGCTCCTGTCTCTCAGATTGTAAGCCCTAGGGGCAGGGACCGTGTCTATTTTATTACTTTGTAAAGTGCCAGGTACACTGCTGGCGCTATATAAATGTTTGTTAATAATAATAATAAATAATAATAATAATAACAGGCAGTGCTGACCGATCCTACCATAAGATTTTCAGTTACGTTCTCCTACATTGCACAGGCTTTTAATCCATTATGCTGTAAGTTCTAGGTTCCCCGTGACCAAGCATGCATATGAGGCCTCATGACTTCAATCTAACCCTTTATGGAGAACCAGGCAAGTCCTTCAATTAACCCACCCAGCAGTGAAGATGAGTAACACTTCACACATATGCTCCCCGCTCAGGATCTTGCTCTCACCTCCTGCCACGCTGAAAAGCACGCCCAGAGCTTTACACACCAGTGTTCGCAGCCGAACTATTCCTGGAACCTTCACACCATTCAGGTAGCATTTGATCTCTGGAATCCCTGAGCCAGCTGCCACAGGCTGCAGAGGCAACACATTCATCATCAAGATGCATCCCAGGGACCAATAACTTCCCACCCGTAAATGCAGAAAGGGACCATGGAAGTATTTGTTTAGGGTACAGATCATTAACCTTTTTGTGGGCAAGACTCATCAAAACATTTTTTAAAAGTTCAGGACCCACTTGAATAAATTCAGGGCCCATCTGAACTGGGCATACAAGGTATGGCAGGGATCAAAAGGTCTCTCCAGGGTCCTGGGCTGGTGAACAGCAACCACTTTGCCTGGATACAGCAAGCTGCATGGGGCCAAAAAAGGCACCAAGAGTAGCCACTGTTTCCCAAAGCCCTAGCTCAGGTTCTGGTTCCCCCAATGGCTAGGAGGGTAGGAGATGGGGATGGCCCCACACAAGCTGCTCCACAAGTGCTGGGGAGGGATTGAGCACGAGACTGCCCAAGCAAACTTTGGTGCACTTCCTCCCCAGCCCCACTACAGCTTCAACCAATGCTGCCTCTCCTGTCTCTGAGACACACCTAGGACCCTACCCAAGTCCCAACAGTGGGTCATCATGACCCACCAATTACAAGCCACTGGATTAGTATAAAGCAATGACATTGGCGACCCCTGGTCAAAAGGGCGGCATGATTTACATAAGGAAGGAGCGATTGCAGAGAAAGTCCAACCCTCTCTGTCTCACCTGGATCAGGACAAGAAGGCTGGCCAGAAAGACGAAGGTGAGGTTAAAGCCTAGTAGCTCCAGCAGGGACACAGCAAGGCAGCCCTTCTCGCTGCACTCCTCCACCGCTGCAAGGAGAGAGTTAAGGAAACAAGCAGCCCTCCTTCCCGCACAGGGTGCTTTCTTAGTGGAGGCGAGCTGGCATCTTCTGCTCTAGCTGCTTCACTCACAAGGGAGGGCAAAGCTCCCCTCCCAGGCCAGTTGAAGCTGAAGGTGCCACAGACCAGCAAGGACACTTGAGATAACTGGTATTCTCTTATGTTTGCACATGCACAGGAGGCCACCCTGCTCCTTGGGAACATCCCTGGCAGCCACAAAAGAAACCTGGCTTGCATCTTCACAACAGACTGTACGTGTTCCTTCTTCTCTGCCGTCCAGCCAGATAATTCACAGGGCCTAGCTACAGGGTGGGTCACAAAAAAGAAGCTGATGATGCCTTCTGTGTATGTAAAGCTCAAGAGCCAGGAGAGCATGAGAATCAGAAAGCCATGGGCTCAGAGAAAGGTAGCAGAGGGGAGCTTCACCTTGGACACAAGTGTCCCACCCAGTTCACTGTAGGTGTTTCCACATGTTATTCACCCTGGGGCAAAGGGGTGGATAGCAACACATGTAAACGCCTAAAACTAGGAGTCCACATGCGATACCAAATGGGTGGGTTCACTCATAGGGCTGCTGTCAGCACAGTTTTCTTGGTGCCAGCAGCAGCCCAGCAGGAGATACTGACGACAGACCAGGACAAGCACAGTTCATTTCATGCTGGGCTCCCTGCCTCGCAGCTTACAAGCAGGGAATAGAAAATCTCATCTGTAGAGGGTTTCCTGCCCAAACATTGTCAGGCAGGGAGCCCAACCTGCAATGAAGCCCTTCGAGGCCTGGTGAAACTGACTGGGCTCCCCTTCCCTTGGTCAATTTTACTCTAAGTAATCCAGTGTAGCAGGTTGAAATGGACCCAGAGATGGGAGCCCAGTCAATTCACCAAGGAGATTATCCACACAGAGGCGACACAATGCTCTATACTTTCAAGGAGCCTCCAAGACACATCTCTCCTGTAGAAGGACTGGTGTTTGCAAAACACACACTTAAACCAAAATGGGAGCTCAATGGGAAAATAAGTAGGCAGCGTTATGCATGGTAATGCCTTTTAGCATTTCCTGGTGACTTCATAGCAAATTCCCTTACAAATGCAGCTGCAAAGATAAATTCCTCACAAGCAGCTTAACAACAAAACAGTTGCAGTATTCAGGTAACAGGACTCTACCCTAGAGGAACCCTTATGCTGCTAACGCCCATTATCTTTACCAGTAACTATATGGGGCCCATGATTGTAAAATAATCATCCCTTCATACCCCTCCACTGATCAGAAGAGCTTTCTTGTCTCAAGGGCCAAATGAGTCCGGTTTAAAACAGAAAAGTTTACTTGCGTCCAGTGAACAAGGCACCATGTAAAGGATACAGGTTTGTACCACACTGAACTTGAGGTGGGAAAAGAGTCGTACGAAGAAATCCACAAACAGACCCACCTGTGGAGGGAGAGAGTAGATAGATCAGCACTTGTGAATGCCACAACATCATACTTGGAGCAAGGGCTGCATCCTTGTTGTAAATGTGGCTGATGCAACACCGATACATACTGGTTTCTGAGCACTACTACCTAGGAAGCAACTCGGATGCTCAGGTCTGCTCCCTGCAACATGCTACTCCAAAGCAGCTGCTGTGCCCCCACCTCCCATTCTATCCCTGAAGTGAGGCAATAATCCGTGGCTGACTTAGCAAGGTGGGGTAGGAGATCCCCTTGCACAATAAGGATTGCTCAGCAGCAGGGTCAAGTTACAGCCAGACCCATCAGTCTCATCCACTTGTCCTGCCAGGTTAGATGACAGCTAGCAAAATCCAGTTCTAAGCATGCTGTATTAAACCTGACTTTTTATATACGCTAGTCCAGAGCCTCCATGGAATTTGGACAAGCATGTGCACTAATGTTGGACATATTAAATACAATTCCACTCCAATGGAAATTCAGGGAAGTCTGGATCTCACCCCCATAGATTGCTCACTGATGCTTCCTCTACTGTCCTTTCATTCAAGATATTCTCCTCCTCTGTAATTAAGCTGAACACATACCCCTGCAACATATCAACTTTGTGTATGTATCCCTGTCTCTACGTTCCCCTCTTCCTTGTCGGCCTTCGATAGTGAGCTCCTTGGGGCAGGAACCGGTCTCTAATGATTGTACAGCACTATATATAAACAACAATTCTGGTTCTCAAATTCTTCTTTCCCCCAGCCAGAGGTCAATATGATGCCTAGCATTGCATAATGGATCTCTCAAATTTTCATGTAGACAATTTCAGGTATCTCCTGGCAGACTGGGATTGTTGGGATGAGTGGAGGTGGAGAAAACTGCTCAGTCTCAGACTCCTCTGTCCCCACAAGCCCAGAGTCTTAGCTGATAGTGTGGCAAGGCTGTCTGTGTGTCATGGAATACACATCGGGATTTCACTGAGATAATTCTGTTGCGCTGCCAGCTAAGTCTCTGGGCATGTCAGGTACAGCACAGACAGAGGAGTCTGGTGCACAAAAAGTAAGACTGAGCTCCAGGATCCTTTGTCTACAGTGTGCCCAATATGCCCACCATCATAGCTGACAGCATGATAGACTGTGGGCCAGTCCAATTAAGTCAAGTTTTCAACATGGGAAAAGAAATTCAGCTTAAGCAAACCCTGTATTCTTCAATCCATTATGGTAGATTTCATTTTGAATATAGGTATTTTGGGGAATCCATGAGAAAAGCCTAGAATGCATAAGAAACAAGCACTAGCCTGGTTTCCTAAGAAGGGGGTGGGATGGGACAGTGAGATTTTTGGCAACAGAAGGGACCATCTCCCCCAGCTAAAGTTTTGGGTCCTACGTCATTTTGGGAATCCTACCCGCTAGCAAATTGGTCTGAAAACTGCCTGTAGCCTCAGAAGTCAAGAGGGAACATCCACACAAACAGGAGGGAGGAAGGAGTTATGTAAGCCCTTCTTTCCATAGGAAGCCTAACTAAAAGCTGTCCCTTTGCAGGGCACCACAGGGGATCGCATCCAAAACTCCACCCAAGCCCCATACAAACCCCTTTCCCTAAGGAAATGCAGTGCATTCTTTGGACAACCCCTTAGCTGTTAGTTTCAATCAAAGCTAGCTCCTCTTTGCCCCAGATCTCCCTCCCAATTGACAGTTGCCTTACCAGTCCTGTGCAGACTCCAATGGCAAAAACCACTATCCACTTCACCGCCTCGTATCTTCGGCTTTTCTGTTTAGGAGAGGGAAACACAAGTCAGAGTGGCATACAAATGGGTCTTGGAGAAATCTAGCATCACAGAGATCCAGCATCACTGCTAGATACGCCAAGGTGTTGGACAAAGTCAAATAGCCCTGAGGGGTATCTGAGGATTATGGTGGGGAACTTGAGTGACAAACAGCATACTTAATTTGAGGCCCCAGGGATAGGGGACACAGGATATGTAAACTCCAGGCCTGTTTCTGCCAGGATGTGGGCAGACAGCAGAAAGAGATGCAATGTGCAATATATCTCCTATAGGCACAAGACTAAGGATTTGGACTAAACTGCTCTGGCAGAGAATGCAGCTGTAGATCTTGCTCTGAAACCACTGAAATGGATAAGGAAGCAGAGAATCCTACCTTGTTGTTCATACTTTCCAATACTTCCAGGTAAGGGTCGTTGATGCAACGGTCATAATCCAAACTCTAGGAGAACAAGATATTAACATGAGAGAACCAGCCTCAAACAACATAGGACTCCTAGAGGGAAAGGGGATGCTCTAGTAAGGGAAACAAGTGGTTTAGGTCCCAAATGCCATTTTTTGCCTACTTGTTACGTATAAGCAGTATTTTGTAGGTAACATTTTGTGGGCGGATTAAATTAGTTCTCCTTGAAGAGCTGAGAACTCAAACCTACCAGTGAGAGCAATGAACAGCAGAGAGAGAAACTGGCCAGTTAGATGTCCTCAATAAGATGTACTAAATAAGAGTGACAAAGTGGAAGGGTTACCAACCAGTTTAACAAGTCACTGTCTCAGCCTCAGTTCTCCATCTGTAAAATGGGAATGTACGTATCGTTGTCTCTCCTGATGTTCCTGTCCCCCTTCCTTGTTCACCCTAGATTTAAGCCCCTCAGGGCAGGGAGCTTTCTCTAATTTCAACTGTCCAGTGCTGGTGCTATACAAGTTTTCAATCCAGTTATAACAAACAGACATTATAACACCCAACCCTCAATCCAAGAGGGCAATGGGAAAAATGGGAAAAAAGTCTTCCAGATAAAACAAAAAAGCAGTGACCCTCCACTGCACAGTGCAATGGTCTGTGCCAAACCTTGCTACCCCGCCATCCTTACCCTTCCTGCTACTTAAACAAGCACTACAGACAAGACATTGTAGATCAGGGCAGACAGTTCTAGATCTACATCAAACCCAAAGATTGCTCACTGATGCTTATCCTTAGTCTTATCCTTCAGGATCTGGCCCCTTCCTCTCCTTGTAATTAAACTAAGCACATGCACCAGCAAATTCTCAGCTTCATGAGCCAGTTATTGGCCGGTCTCTAATCATTCCTTTTCAGGGAAGGTTACTGAGCGGGTTGTGGCCCAGCAGCTGCAGGAGCATCTCGACCGCACCGGCTATCTGGATCCTTCTCAGCTTGGCTTTTGTTCGAGCTATGGCACGGAGACTGCACTTGTGGCTTTAATAAACAACCTCCGCCGCAAACTGGGACGTTCGACCCTGCTAATTCTGTTACATCCATGGGCTGTTTTTGATACCCAGTGTCAGGCATATTACTAGCACTATATAAAAACAATAGTAATAATAATAATGTCCCCCATTAGTTTACCACCATGTCCTTCCCCTGAGCTTGGGAAGAAGTGAAATAAAGTTAAGGGGGGAGGGGAGACATAGCAAGTGTTTCTGAATTATCCAGACAGGCACGGTCAATAGTTGCGAGGTGCTGCACTATTGGACTCTGATTAGGGTCAGGTGACTATAGGGTCTGGCTCTGCTTTGCCCACTGGCAGCTAGAGCAACCCAAGACCTGGCCACAGAAGGGTAGGAAGGTGCCCAAGACCACAGCTTCTTGACCCTGGTTTGGAACCTACCCATGGAGCTAAAGTCTCTCTCTAGCTGGAACTGACACCACTCTTGCTGCTGGCAGGTAGGGAGGGAGGTGTCCTAAGCCACAGCTCCCTGGGCCCAACCTGGAGCTTGCCCACATGCCACCATATCTGCCTGGCTAGAGACATAAGCAAGCCTCCTTCCCTGGTGGCAGACTCCCAGTAGCCTTTGGGATTGTGGTCAACTGCAATTCCAGATGTTGCAGGTTTCACCTGGATAACTGTCAAGAAGGGGAGGGCTGGGAGCACAAAGATGTTTGGCCTTTAAGACGATTGGATGGGAAGTCATTCTCCAGCCTAGAAGCAAGATCTGGCATGACTTTCAGGGAATCCCAATAACTGATGTCAGTCTACATCCAGCAAGGCACTGCAACTAGAGCGCCACGCTTGCACAGCTAGTCACTGGTGTTTGCAGCGTCTCTGCAAGCAGAGCAGCAAGACGACACCTTCATGTCCATGTAGCCAATAGCAACAGCTTAGCGACTACCATGCACACAATTATCCCTCCTGCCCCCCCCCCACACCTCTAGGACTTGGCACCAGATTAATGGATGGAGGGGTATTTCTGGCCAGGATGACCCTAGATATTTCTATCAAGCCAGCAGGGCCAAGTGTATATAAATTTTCAAAAAGATAAACTTTACAGTTTAAAAAACCATTAAAGGCAGAACAGTTTCCAAAACAACAAAAAAACTTTCCTTTTCAAAACCATTTCACAAAAAACATTCTCAGAATAATGTGATAGTTTAGTTAGTGATAAATAATAAAAGCATGTATGGCAAGGAATTAAGTATTTATATTACATTAATGTTAATGGTAAATTATGGACTATAGATAGAAAATGTGTAAATAATTTCCATGCTTTTTGGCATTAAATTTTTGTTGTAATGTATGTTAAATGTTTTTGAATTGTAATTGTAATTAATTTTCATGGGTTTTGGAGTTTAAATTAAGGGGAAATGTATTTTGTGAAACGGTTTTGAAAAGGTCTGAAAAGGAAAGTTTTTTGTTTTGGAAACAGTTCTGCTTTTAACTGTTTTTTAAACTGTTTTAAAAAAAAATTGTTTTAGAAAATTTCCAGGCTTTTTTTGTGATGTGATTAATATAGAAATGAGAATGTTAAGATATCATGTTAGTGATGTGATATGTTCACATATGGATACACAGGAAGGATAGAAAGAGAAAACCAGAAGCATGACATTCATATCCATCTTTGTCCTGGTTTTTTTAAAGGTCATATCCATAATTAAAAGTCATATCCATATTTAAAATATCATATACATATCCCAAGGGGCACGATCCAGACAGGGAACAGGTAGGGAGATGCAGAACTATGGGGCAAGGCAGGAACTCCAGGCTTGGGGCACAAACTGGCTGGGAAGTCCCCACCCCCCTCAGACTGGCAGCAGGTTTATCGCTTTGCAGGGCAGTTTTAGCCTTCTACCCCAGCCCCCCATAGGGATGCTTGGAGCTGCTTGCCAATTATATGCAGGTATATACAAATCACCTCATTAGTCTGTATTGCTTGTGCAGAATGAGCCAGGTCTTTGGCTTGCCTCCGCAGCACAAGGGGGCAGCTATGGGTGCGATGCTGCAAGGAAGGATATGGGTGGGTGGAGATGAATCTACAGAACTGCTCTCCCCATTCATTTTTGGAATGGCTTGCTCTCCCTGCTGCCCCTTCCCTAACAGCCACTGATGCCACTCAGAAGGAAGGAGAGGAGATGCAGCCAGACAGGGCTGTTCTGCACTGCAAGTTCAAGCCCCAGGATGGGGAAGCTGTAAGGGGGTTGGGAGGGGCAGGATGGAAGCATGATTGGAGCAGGTTCTGGGCAGAAGCAGCAGAGGGGCTCTACTATGGACACTGTACAGCTGCACTGGGGATGATGAGGCACAATGTCCCCCTCCACGGACTGAGACCTCCTACCCGTCCCACAATTCCTTGTACCAGTCTCCCCCCTCCCCGGGCTACTATTGAGCTGGGTCTTTGGGTCTGCAGCTTTGGAGCACGAGATCTAGATCAAGTGCTGGTGTAGTGCGATGATGATTGGTGCAGCAAAAAATTAGTTATCAAACATTTTAAAAAACCAATCAGTTCTGCCAGCTGGCGCATGCACAGTCGAGCAGCTGCAGACCGCCATTTGTGGTGCTAGAAAAACAGCATAAGGAAGTTATGAGACACTGCTTTTTAATATCGCATAACTATCAGGAGCCAGCTCTGTCACTGTCACAAAGACTTTAGGCTCTATTCAGTTTCATGCCAATTGCCCACTTGCCACAGAAAGCCAGTAAGCAGCATCTCTAGTCACTTATATCAATTACCCTCTGGCCTCACTCCCTACTTTTGACTCCTTATGAAAAGTTGCAGACTTTTCATAGGGAGCAAACATAGGGAATGAGGCAAGAGGGTAATTGGCATGAAACTGACTAGAGCTTAAAGTCTTTCTGACAGAGCTGGCTCCTGATAAAGTTACATGATTTTAAAAAGCTGACGTAACTTACCTTATGCCATTTTTTAGTGGTCAACAGCTGCTCGACTGCATGTGCCAGTCAGCAGAACTGATTTTTGAATGTTTAACAACTCATTTTTGGCTGCACCAATCATTATCACACTACACCTGCACTTGATCTAGATCTCAAGCTCCAAGGCTGTGAAATCTGGGGGCTTAACTCATGAGGGGAAGGGGGGGGGGGAATATCAACGATTCAAAATAGTCAGGAGTTGTGTGTTTTGACCACAACCAATTAACTTTTAAACAGTTATAACTTTTGATTTTCTGGCTGGATCTTCTTCAAACTTTACACACATGACTGTCCCCACAAATATAAACCATAGATAACTTTTCAGAACTGTATCTCAAGTGGTTTCCTCAATATTAGTGCTTCAGCAGTCCCCTGTTTATACTGGAGAGCAGTTCAACCTTTAACTTTCTTACAGCTACTGCTGCAAGAAGTTAGCCTACAGTGGTCAGGAAATGAAGGACAGACAGACAGAGAAGTGAATATAAATTATTCAACAACCCAAGTATTCTGCATTTCCACTATTGGCCACAATGGTGGAAACATGGAACACATGGGGACCCATGGGAGTAATTATAGCAGGCCTGTCCCCTGCAAATTTCCTCCTCCTGTAATTCTAGATACATGGAGGCAGCTTATGTGGGTCAGCTTCCCCTGAAAATTTTAGTCACAAGCTGCTACAATGCAGAGATCCAACTATAAGGGAAAGGAAACAGCCTGGCAGCCTAGCTAGTGGCTGAACAAGCATCTCTCTGCTGATACCAATGGGACCAATGAGTGTTTTGGTGGATACAAGGAGCTGCCTAACCGAGTCAGACAAATCCATCTTAGCCCAGTATTGTCACAACCTGACACAGCAGTAGGGTTTCAAGTCTGGCTCTCCAGGGTCTCCAACAGAGGCCTCATGAAGGGGTGCTCCCTGAGACCCTCCAGGATCCCTGGGAGAGGCCTCACACAGGTGTGCCACCAGAGATCCTGAATCGGAGATGCTGGGGATTGAACTTGGGACCTTATACATGCAAAACATGCGCTCTACCACCGGAGTCAGGGCCCACTCTATTGGTGCTTGCCCCAACAGAAATTGGTCTGAAAACCAATCATCCCTCCTGTTCCCCAGCTCACTCCCAACTCAGTCTCTCACCTCATAGTCCTTGCGTGGAAGAATCTCATCTTCTTCTCCTTCCCGAGTCTCTCCAAGGATAGTCTGCACAGCAAAATGAAGAGAAGGGGAGACATGTCATCAAGACTAATGCCTGGTACCTAAAGACAGTCCAAACAAAGCAGCAAGCCTGGGTTTATTTTTGAAGAACCCTTGATACAGTGCAGTAGAGCTGCAGCATCACTGCCCTAAAGCCAACACAATGAAAGTGAGCGTGAACCTGCCCTCAGCAAAGCCGATACCCGTTTCCCATTAACTTCAACAGGTGAGGATCGTAGCCAAGGTCTCTTCCCTCCATGATCTATAGGGACATTCAATCCTCAGTTCATGAGGCCAGTGGGAAGAATGCTATTCAAAAACAAAACCCACAATCTGGTACTATACTGACATCAAAGCTAGTAACCCAACAATGCTCACCACTTATGCCAGAGGTAGAGAACCTTTTCCCAGTGGCATAGCAAGGTTAGGGCAGGCTTGGGTTCATGTTCCAATTATGGGCACTCCTAAAGGTAGGAGAGCAGGGTCTTCCTAAGCAGCAGGCCTCCCAAGGCTACCAGCCAGCCTCAGCCTCCCTAGCTCCCACTCAGGTCTGCTGGAGCAGCAGCAGCCCCATGAGGAAGGAGGTTTTTAAGAGTTGGCAAGAGGCCAGCACTTCACCCCTACCCACTCTGAAAACTTCCTTCGCAGCAAGGCCCTTTGCAAGTGGTCTTTCAGAGTGGGTGGGGCCAAAGCGTTGTCCCTCCTCCCTCCAAAAATTTCCTAGTGGTGCTCAGGCCACCTGGCCTAGAGTCTACAGCTCAGGCTTAACTGAGCCCCCTTCCTCCATGGTAGCTTACACCCCTGCCCTTTTCCTTCCCACAGGCCACTTTGAAAGTTAGTACAAGCCCTGCAAGGAGTTAGAGGCAGGTGTGCTTAAAGGGTGTGCTCAAGATGGGGGAAGAAGAGGAAGGAGCCAGATCATGGATCTAGGCCACAGAACCATTCCCAATCATTAGGTGCCTGCCTTCATCTCTGCTCTCTTCCCCCGAGCTTAATCTTTCATTGCTTGAGGTTAAGGATTGGATCCATGGGCCAGACGCAGGAATTGGAAAGGGGACACATTAAAAACAGTCATAGGCCAGATAATGGGTCTTGGGTCACAGGTTCCCCATCCCCGATTTATGCTGACTGAAACTGTCAAAGCGTTTTACAAATATCATCTCAATCACAATCAGGAAATACAGGTGCGTTACTCCCACTATACAGACAAGGAAACCGGTACAGAAGTTAATTACCCAAGGGCTTGATCCTGCAAAGATGAGTACATCTACACAGTGTATACACACAAGTTTACAAGTCTTTTGTTGTATAGCCTTGGGAGACAATTCTGCAGTCAGTGGCAAAACTAGGATAGGAATTCTGTATAGTCTGGTCCTCATTTTGGGATCAGTTCCAATACATCAGGCTCCCAAATCTGAATTAGAAACTCACTACACTCCCCAGAAAACCATTTTAGCTGGGGTGTTGAGCCTCATGTCTATTAACGTGATAACCACAGGACCAGTAGAGAATAAAGAAAAGTAGTTTGCACACACAAAGGGGTGAAAAACAAGGAACACAAGACAAACCCAGGAAGGTGAAGGACAGGACAAGGTGCCTGGGATGATGACAGGCAGCTGGAACTGTCAGAGAATGCAGCGGTGTGAGAAGAATAAGGGCACAACTCCTAAGCTATTATACGGTATTAAGATTTCGGTTAATCAAAACAGCAATAATTTTGGGGCACTATAAAGCAACTCCGAAGGAGCAGCGATTGTGCATTTGTCAAGAAGGGGAAAGAGAGACAGTAGATCATATTCTTTTTAGATGCCCATTATACTCTCAGCTAAGGGAAGTTTGGATTTTACCTCTGTTTGCTGGCAAGGAGAATTATGACTTAAATAAAATGGTGAAAATACTAAGTTTAACTAATCTTGAAGATTGTAATGCAGTGGCCTTATATGTCCAGCTCTCTTCCAATTTACATGCCAATGTAGAGACTGATGGGTCATTATAAATCAGTATTGCGCAATAAGTACTGACCCATGGAACTGTATAGGAATATTGAGTTTTAACTGTGTATTAGTCGCATTGAGTGTGTTTTAAAGGGTTAAAAGGGCTATGGGAAAAAGCTAATGTCAACAATAAACTTACATATATATACTTGGGAGGAGTCCTGTTGAAATCAACAGAGCTACATCTGAGAAAGTAGTTTGAGGATGGCAGCCTCAGACAAAGAAAGGTTGCTCCTACCTACACCAAGAAATCCTTATCCCTTTGCTTCGTTTCATGCTCCTATCCCCCGCACCCACCACACTGCTCTGTTACAGAGAAGAATGATGGAAAGGAAAGAGCATTTCAGAAAGACGAAAGTGCTCAAAGTGGAAGCAGAATAAAGAGTATCCAGAGACAGGAACCAAGACAAGGGGTACAGCATAAAAATTAGACTGTCTGAACCTAGGAAGGAGCAGGAGAAACAGACAGGCAAGACTACAAGGAGCGGACAAAAGAGGCAGTGAATGCAAATGAATCTACTGGTGTGGGGAATGAAGAAAGAGATGCTGAGAAAGGGAGGAGCTGGGCAGGGCAGACAGAGAGGGCGGAGCTGGTTGTCAAAGGAACATAAAGCTCTAGACACATTTATGACCTTATTTCCATGTGAATAAGGAGCTGCTGTTCTCTCTGCAGCCTTGGCTCTAGAGTACCCTGCTACCCAGCTCTACTAGCCTTCCCAAGACCCATGTCTCGAGCACCAGCCAGTCCTTTGCTTCCCCACAGCCATTGTCACCACAAGCACCAGACTGCTGCTGGCCTTGCTGTTCGACCTGGCTCCTGGGCACTCCCCCACTGCAGTTTATCCCAGCCTTGTCAGCATCATGCAACACAGCACCTTAAGAAAAGTCACTGCTGTCTAGTCCAACCCTTAACCCCTGCAAGCTGGATCTCTAATGCTCACCTGGGTGTCCCAACACAACCACACCCCAGCCTTTTGGAGCCTCCACCTCTTAATAACATACAGTTTAGCTTGGCCCCAATCCTGGTTCCCACTGCCACCCAGCTGTTTAGTCTCTGCTGCCTGAAGCCTACCACAGGATCCCCTGCAATTCCCAGCCCATAGGCTAACCCACTAACATCCCTCTACTTCGGTCCCATACCTGCCCTCCCCAGCTTCCCCCAGGCAAGTTCCTGGCTCCAGTGCAGTACCCAAACCATGGGCTCACCCTTAACATTCCCAGATCGTCCCAGACATCCCAACAACCCAGTTCTAGGTCAGCCCAAGCCTATGCCAGCCCCTGGCCCCACTGCAGTGCCTAGGAATCATACTCACCCAAAACACACCCAATCCCACACCTGGCCCCACTATAGTCCATGGGGTCACACTCACTCCTACAACACCCATCCTACATAACCCCTGGATTCGCCCTCAACGCTCCCAGATTTCCCCTAGCATCCCAACAGCCCCAACCCTATGCCGGGCCCTGGACCCACAACAGGACCCAGCACCAAGACCCATAGTAATGACAGCCCATGGGCTCACCCCTAACACTCCCGGATTCCCTCTAGTACCCCTGCAGCACAGCCCTACGGCTGTCCTCAAGCCAGCTCCTGCCCAGCCCGCAAACTCATCCCTTTAACATCCCGTCAGCCCAGCCCTCCCCACCCCTGCAGCCAGCTCAGCCGAGCTGCCCCCAACCACTGCGCCCAGCCCGTCGCGTACCAGCTCCTCCGGGGTGCGACTCTCCCTCTCCCCGCAGCAACCGCAACACCAGCCTGCTCCACACCGCGCCATCTTCCCCCGCCTTCCCACATACAGCTACTACCGTCATGTGACCCCCTCCTAACGCGATCACCTGATGCACTCGCCCCTCCCTAGCCCGTCCACCCACCCTCCCCGACTTCTCCGTCACGTGACAGAGGAACCACGGCCCGACAGCGTTTCCCCTATCACATGGAAAGGGAAAGAGTAAACGCTCTGTCGTCAAGGCGATGCGAAGACGGGCTAATGAAGCCAAGCGGCGCCATGTTGGAAGCGGGCAGGTTTGTGATCACGTCGTTAAGCGGCTGGAGGGAGGGGGAGGTTGAGGCACGCTCCCGAGGCGACATGAGGCAGCTGCGGTTACGCGCTTCGGGGACCAGGTGGAAATCGGGCAGTCAGAGTGGTAAGCAGCAGCGACGGGGGGGTCCCCTCTCCGGGGCTGGCAGGAGAGAAAGGCCAGGACCCATGTCCCCCTACGGTGATGGGTAAGGGGGGGAGGCAGAGCCCCAAGGGGGCTGCAGGGGAGAATCCAGAGCCCCTTCCCCCTCAAACGTGAGGAGACCTCTGGGCTCTTTTGGCCATAGGGGGGCGGGAGTCCCCAACTCCCCACCGTGCTGAGGGGAGGATCCAGATCTCCAAATACGGGGAGACCCCGTCAACATCTAGACTCTCCTTTGGCTGTAAGGGGGACATGGGGACTCCCCTGCAGGGGGGGCCTCCCCACCAGGAAGCATATTGTATTTGGGGGTGGGGCTATCCTATCCCTATATAATGGGTGATACCCTAGATTTCCCCTCGCTGAATTGGGTGAGAGAGACCCCAGATTCCCCTGAGAGAAAAACAGACCCCTCTCTCCATGTAGGATGAAATCCCAGATTCCCCCTCATTGAGTTGAGGGAGGGAGACCCCCAGTCTTCCTTTCCAAGTGGGCTGACAGCCTAATCCTGAGTAGGGATCCCTCCAGAAAACTTGCCCAAGGCCACATAGTGTCAGAGCTAGGATTAGAACCTTGGAGTCCTGCTTCCCAGTCTTATGCTTTGCTTGCTAGGTTTAGCACAGCATAAGGGGTGCTTGCTAGATTTCGCACAGGGGCTGCCCCTCCAGTATTGTGGAGGGGAGGTAAGCTCCTGCTGGGACTCGCTGAGAGACATACCATCCCAAATTTGGAAAACGGCTGATCATTGTTAGTTCTGCTATGAAGAAGCAGAATTGGTTTGAACGCTTCCATATGTGCACCCAGACTGAGGTTATTTAAGGTGAAGAATGCTGGCCTGGAAATATGCCACCCTGGCCTCAATGAGCTGTGGGAAAGAAAGCCCCTTATCTCCTCTTTCACCAGCATGGTGTCTGGCTCCAGCCCAGTTAGCACAAAGGGCAATAAGCACTTAAGCAGTGACTGTCTGCTGTCTGCTTGGCTTAAGGTTCTCTTTTTTTGGAGCTTTTTACCTTGGGGCTCAGAGCTTTACAACTTTAACCCCTTTGCTTCCCCTGTAGCAACAGGCATGGAACACCACAGGTGAGCCAAGCTGTTGCTCCCGGTTGACGGCAAGCAATGTCTGTGGGGGCTCTGATCCTCGGGCCAGGAAGCAGGGCCAAACTGGATCAGGCAGGATGAAAGGACTTGCCCACCCCTCCCTGGCATAACCTGGCCAGAAATGGGGGTGGGGTGTCTTCCCTCTTCCTGTTGTAGCCATACCCTTTCTAGAACATCATGATGCCATGGCGTTTGGAAAGGGGTGGGGACATCCCCTCCCAAGTAAATTGGCCAGCTGCCCTAGCTGGGTTGTCGCTGGCAGGTAAGTGTGGCTGTCCCTGGAGTAGCACAAGTCCTTACCTTCTCTTTCTGCTGCTTTTAATGGAGTTGCTTTACACTCCCCACCTGCAAACAATTGATGGTAAAGGAGCAATCCCAAACATGTTCCGATGCCCTAAGCCAGGCAGATCTAGCTCATCAGGCCTGCAAGGTAAAGACATACCGGTTTCTGTTACCTATGGTACATGTGTGGGCAGCTCTCTGATTCGCCAATCCATTAGGCCTGGTATCCATTCATGGCTGTCTGTCAGACCTCTGTTTTAAAACTTCATGCAGCCAAGAGCTGGAAACCTCCCTCCTAGGCAACTTGTTCTAGCTCTTAGGGTGTTTGTAAACAAGCTGTTACCCCTCATGGCCACCCAGGAGCCACTCCTCTGACTGCCCATCTGAAGGTGGTGGTGGGGGGATGCACGCTCCCGTGAACCACAGAGCACTGCCGAGAAGTCGGCAGTGCTCTGTGCAGGGCAAGCCAAAAAGGCCCATGGCAACGGGTGCCCATGCAGCCCCTGCCCAGATGAACTAGGGCAGCCAGCCAACCATGCTAGCAGACAGGTCCCTGTTCTGAGGCCCCGGTTCTGTGGGCAGGGGACACAGCCTTTGCAAGTCACAAGAACTGGCAGGGAGTGCTGGGGAGCCTGGGTTCCCAAATGCTCACGCT
This sequence comes from Sphenodon punctatus, assembly GCA_003113815.1. Lineage (NCBI taxonomy): Eukaryota > Metazoa > Chordata > Lepidosauria > Sphenodontia > Sphenodontidae > Sphenodon > Sphenodon punctatus. Next base: position 797,991 of record QEPC01006580.1, on the reverse strand, counting down.
GGGAACGTGTCAGTTTCAAAGGTCAGAATGGCACACTTCCCCCTCCCTCATGGTCCGTGGCAGGGGAGACCAAGGCACCTGCCATAGTAGCCATTTTGGGAATGGCCCGTTAGAAATCCATTCACCTGAGTGGATGCTCCGCCGCAGTGCCACTCAGCAGCCATGGATTCCCCTCCCTGCCTTGCTCGTTTAAAAACACCCTTAGTGTTAGGACGTTTTCCTGATATTTAACTGAAATCTGCCTTATAATTTTGGCAGGGAGGTCAAATCTGGTCCCCTGTGGTAATGGAGAACAGTTCCATTGGTAGCAGCCCTTTATATATTTGAAGATTGGTCTCCTATCTCCTCTTAGTCTTCTCTTCTTTAGGCTAAACATACCCAGTTCCGTCAGTCTTTTTACTTATCATTACTGAATAAGTGTGGCAGACACTTTCATGATTATTACTCTTGTTTTACAGCTGGGGGAACAGCTGCCCCTGTAGCAACATGTGGCATGGAGTATCAAAGGCAGGCCAAGATGTTGATCACGGTTGACTGGTTTACCACAACCAATGTCTGTGGAGACCCTCATCCTCAGGCAAGGGATTGGGGCCAAACTGGATGGGGCAGGATGAAAGGGCATTACCACCCCTTTCCAAGAATCATTATATTACAATATTTGAAAAGGGGTGTGGTTAGACCAGAAAGAGGTGGGATCGAGGGGGTTTCTTCCTGGTGTAGCTATGCCCCTTTTAGAGCATCATGGTGTTTGGGAGGAGGTGTGGCCATCTCCTTTTCAAACTGAGGCTGAGAAAGTGATTTGCCCAAGGCCACCTAGTGAGTTCATGGCCAAGTCAGGATTTGAACTTGGATGTCCTACACATCCAAGTCCCACTTGGACACACCGGTGGTCACTAATGAATAAAGCTATACTGGGGACCCGCGTTTGTTGCGTTTTTCCTGTTGGCGGCAATGGAGAAAATGCAGTGAACATGGGTCCCTGGCTATAGCCTTTCCCTCCCTGGACAATGGATGGTATTAGCCCTGTATGGGGGAAATGAGAGAGTGTTGCAGCAGTCAGTGGCAGAGCTTTGCAGAGTGGCCAGGAGCACAGATTCACAGAGCTTTGATCTTAACCACTAACACACACTGTTGTATCCTGGTGGCTGCGGAAGGGATCAGACTTATTTTCTTTAGTGAGAGCCCATTATTAATCCTCAGGGGTCAGAGCTATTCTGCTGTATTTGTGATTGCTCTGCGTTGCTGAGTTACTGTTGTCCAGTGCCTCTCAAGCTGCTTTTTCACAAGTCCTGCCAGTTGGAGAGAGCTGACTGGGGCAAAACTTTGGGTGTTAACAAACAAGGCAGTAGCCCACACCAGATGGGTGTCCATCTGCCCATTTGTTTGATGTTTACCCACATCAGCCACGTTGCCACCACCCACTGGACACACAGCCCCCGCTCACGGTGGGGTCCTACAGCATGCAAACCTACTGGTAAATCAATTCTGGCTGCGGTTGATCTCCAGCACTGCTTTAATAGCCTGAAAGCACTTTCACAACACAGTGGGTGGTGCTGAACTGCCAGTTAAAGTATGTTTGCTCGGGGGTATGAACAACACTGTTTGGCTTCATGAGCCAGGGCTTCCAGGAATAGGCAGGATCCCTGAGAGCACCCCTCAATGCATGTTTCACTGGAGGGTTCAAAGTCTCTGGTCTACATGCAGCGAAAGAAGAGGGATTGATAGAAGATGTGGGCATCGTGGTTCTTTGCAGACCACCTGGCCAGCATATCCAGGAACCCGGCACGGTTGTCCACTATGGCCTGAAGAAACATGTGGTTCAGGTAGTCGTCCTTGCTATGGGATGGGCAGATGATGACTATATGGCTCCCATTGATCGCCCGTATACAGTTCGGGAACCCCTCCCACCAAAAGCCCTCCATTACCTCTGTCCAGCAGTATTTCCACAAACGCTGTGCAAACCTCCACTAGTATGGTGCCCACTATGGCGGTTCCAACACCAAATTGCTGGATGACAGAGCGGCAGGAGTCTGGAGTAGTGAACTTCCAGATGGGGAAGGCATCGTGCTTCTCCATGGGGATGGGCGACCGTATCATTGTGCTCTGTTTCTCCAGTCGTGGTCTGAGAATCTCGGCTATCTACAGGATGAGGTGATGGGGCATGCTGAAGTTTGCAACCCACTCAGCATCTCCCCAGAAGGGCAGCACGTTCTCCCACCAGTCTGCTTTTCTCTTTCATGTAGACCAGCCTCTTGAAGGGTACAGCCCTGTGCAGACATTTGATATTGAAGCCACATCTCCCAACAGGTACCTGTCTGTACACAGCTGCCCTTACATGACTTTGATCCTCCCTAGCGTTGTCCATTGTTCATGGAGGTAAGCAAGTGCACGGCACCGAAGAAGGAGCCGTCTCTGCAATGTGGTGCACCTTGCTATTCTGGCCAGAGACTGAACAAGAGCCTTTCTGTGCCTTGTCGTTACATCGCGCCAATAACAGCAGAAGGCTTGGATCTGTTCGATTGCTCTCAGGTTCTGCTTGGCAGTGGAAAGGAAGACATGGAGCACAATAAAAAAATCATGAGGAAATTCATGGCATGAGTCTTTCTATAACCGCTATTCTGTCTGTGAACTCTGCGGACCATGCACCAAATGTTTTGAACAGCTTAAAGGATTGGCTGCGCACCACCCATGAGCAGTTATTGGTCATGTGTCCTTACAGGACAGTCTGTGCATGGAGTGTGAGGTGCTATTGGCTCCTATTGGTTACAGGATGGCTATTGGCTGAAAACGTTTTTGCAAAGCTTATTGTGTGTGTGTGTGTGTGTGTGTTCCTGCACCAGCACTGTCAATCCAGGTGGCTATTCAACTGCAAACTGCATAGACATTTCTGTCACAAGTACACTAGTACACATACCAACTCATCTAAAGATGTTACAGATGTTAGCACCACAAAAACATGCAACTTTTAAATTGGATGGGGTGGGGGCACTGAATGTTAAGAAATGGGCAGGTGTGGTGAACTGCAAGGCACTGTGGTTGAAATGTATGGCGGAGCAGAGTAGGGATGCTATTGTCCATTGGTTGAAAGTTACTCATCATGTCTTGTCTTTGAAAAATAACAGGTTTTGCTTGCAATGTACAGGAGGGGTCATAACTTCATAGAAATCTATTGCTGCAGGTTGTTTGCCTGTAGGTTGTTTGTAGGTTCTGTGGCTGCCTGGGTCGCAGAGACATTGGGGGGCAATAGATACCCTGGCCTTTGCTGACATTCGGATGAGGCCTGATGTACAGAGAGAACTGTCAGACCTATTCTCCGAGGCAGACTATGCATGCATAGGGTGACACATGCGTACAATAGGGTACCATGTATGCATGATGGAGTGCAGACACCTTCTGCTTTTCCAGGTTCAGCAGAATGGGAGAGCATCGGCCCCAGATGAGATGAGAGATTGGGATCCAAACAAAATTGAGAATTTTCTTGGTGTGTTTGAACTGCCGGAAGTAAAACAGACAGTAATGGAGTCTGGACCCTCGTTGCTGCTTTTTCTCATCAACGCTCCGATGACAGTGAGAGGATACCCACAGGGCCACCAGGTGTGCCTTGATTGGATGGCAGAGATGAATCTCTTGGGAGAAATAAATGACTTGGGGTACAGGGAATGTGAACCGACTGAAGAGCAGCTTGTTGCCCTATACGAGGTTCGAACATTCAGAGAAGTGCAGAGCGCTCTTGCAAGCGGGGATGTTTTCTCCCCCCCACTGTATGGTAATGCAGAAGATGCTAGAGAGGGAGGTACAAGAAGTGCATGTTTGGCCTTTTATGCAAACAGAGAGGGATTTCCAACACCACAGCAGGCAAGAGCCCAGGTGCTGCCACCTGCCAGTACATCGCTGCAAGCTGTGGATGCAAGAAACAGGATGGTGACAACATGCAAAGACTGTTTGCTTTCGATTTTTACTTTTGCTTTTAATTTTCAGTATAGGTGCTTAGGCTGCGTTCCCACCTGCGGCGGCAGTGCGGAGGAGCCAGCCAATGGGAAAAGAGCCAGTGCGAACTGGGATCTGCCGCGACTTCTCTCATGCATGTCAGGGCGCAAAATCCTGCCTTGACATGCATGAGAGAAGCTGCATTAGATCCCCTTTCGCACCGGCTCTTTTCCCGTCGGCCGGCCCCTCCACGCTGCCGCGTCTTCCCTCGCCCCTCTCGCTGCTGCCGCTGCAGGTGGAAACGCAGCCTCAGTAAAGTATGTGATTTGTTAAAAAAACTCAGCATTATTTCCAGATGGCAAGCACTAGCAGGTATAAACCCAGGTATGAGCCTCCGTGGATGGGCAGGGACAGCAGGTCCTGGGACGCCTCCTGGAGTGATATCCAGGAAGAAAGAAAAAGCAGGTGCAGCCTCTTCTTCCCATAGTTTGCTGTGGCTGAGAGTTCTCACAGGAGGTGGGATACAGAGAAGGGGGGAGGGGGTTGGACCGTGGGCAGAGTACAGTGGGGAAGAACACCTGCCTGTGTATTATGCTTGTCACGTGAAACCTGTGACTGGGGGCTGCCCAGACACACAAGAAATATATGCAAGAGGCTGCCTGTTTATCAGGCTCTACACGCTAAACATGCGAGATGGGGCTGCATGGACCAAATCCAGACTCCAGGGGACTGTCGTCGTCTCGTTTGTTAATACCCTCACTCCTGCTAAGCTTCAGCCTGTCCATGAGCTCTAGTGAAAGCAGTGGAGATAGCAAAGTCCAACCGCAGACCCGTGGGCTGGTTTGGGTGCCAGCACTTCCTCTAGAAAGGCTAAACAGTTAAATAAAAAAGACAACATGTCCCAGGGCAGCCTGGCTTATAGAATCAGATCAGGATATCTAGTTACCCCAACTTTGTAATTTACCAAGCTGCCTCCTTTCCAAAGCGCTATACAGGGTGCAAAGGAACGGTTCCTGTAGAAATACAACTGTGGCCCAAGAAGCTGGACATAGAACTGAGGAACAGGAGACCTGGGTTTTGTTCTTGGCTCTGCCACTGTCTTTCTCTGCATCCTTGGAAGGTACATTTCATCATTGTCCCATATCTTGGTTTCCCCTTCTGTAAATTTAAAATGACAGAGCAAGAACAAGGGTCGAAAGAGGCCACCTTGCTTTTCTGGATTAATGCTGAATGTGTCCGTCTGTGTACCCTGATTTTAAAAGGACTTGTCAGAAGCCTCTCTGGTCAGTGGTAACTACTTGACATTGGCCGTGATAGCTTTCTGATCACACCGGACTGTAGGAGGGTGGGATTTCCCTTAGTCTGCACAAATAGTTGCTTTCACTGAAAAGTGCCACTATTGAGTGTTTTGAGAGGGGGATCTCGATGGGCAGGAATGCTGAGCATGTGGAAGGAGGCTCCATTTAAAGGGGGTATGCTTGATGTTTTGGGGAGAAGGGAAGGAAGAGTCTCACGCGCGCGCGCTCACACACACACTCCGGGCATTTGTTCCAGGGTGGGGAGGCAGATTCTTAGAAATTAACTGCCTGAAGCAAGGCTGGACAAGGCACTAGGTAATAGGGAAATATTCTGGCATGTATCTGTATATAGGGATCGAACAATCAAACAAGACATTTCCCTATGTAACCAATGATAATACTGGTTCCTTATGGAACAGGAATGCTATTGGAAGTGATGCTGGTCCCAGGTGGAGTGGGAATGGGATCATTCTGATTGGCGGGTATGCTGGGTTTTGGTAGGGTAGGATTACGATTGGAAAGCAGGCAGGATATTAGCAGTATCTGATTAGAAAGCAGGCTCGATGTATATCCAATCATTCCCCCCCCCCCTGGTATTTTAGGAAACAAAGCTTTATATAAACAGAGCGGGAATTCTGGTTGTTTGCATGGGATTAGGTCATTCAGGAGGACTTGACCCACTCTGGGGAGAGTAGCCCACAGGTCAGTCATGTTGGGCCAAGCCAAGTGCGTGTGGACAGTGGAGTAAACAAACTTAGAGCACTGGAAAGTCCAGGTAGCAAGAAGTAACAATAGCTAATTGAAAACAACATTACTCCACTGGGCAGGAGAGAGTATTCCTACTGGCCCCTGTTGTCTCCCACTTCTATGTTCCACTGGGAACAGCCTCCCATTAACTGTCTTCCCTCTTTTATCCCTCACAGCTTCTCTGTGGCCCCAGCCTTGCTCCTAACCCCTCCTCTTTCCCTCCCCTTCCAGATTGCTCACTATGGTCAACGAGGCACTCAGCACCAGCAATGGAAGTGCCAGCTCCAGGTCCGATGGCAGCAGCAGTGGCAGTGAGAGCTCCAAGGAGAGCTCCCGATGCTCCACCCCCATTTTGGATGCCGAGCGGCATGAGCGCCTACGGGAGAAGATGCGTCGGCGCCAAGACTCTGGGGACAAGTGGTTCTCTCTGGAGTTCTTCCCCCCGCGGACGGCCAATGGTGCTGTCAACCTTATCTCCAGGTGAGCACTGCAAGGTGGTGGAGGTGGTAGGTGGGACAGAGCACAGGGCCAAACCTGCGCTTCCTTGCACGTGGCAAAACTCTACCTTCTTTTTGAAGCAAAACTCAGCTTGGGGCATCCCTAGTGGGAGCTAAACTTGTGGATTTTTTAATTATTTTTTTTAACCTATGTGCATTTGTATTGAAAGCTCAGGAGGACAAGTAACAGCATATAAAACAGGATATAAAATAGAAATTTCCTAAAACACAAAACCTTACAATTAAAAAAACAGTTAAAGGCAGGACCATTTCTAAATAAAACTTACTTTTCAAAAAACATTTAATAAAATACAGTTTACCAAAACTTAATTGCCAAAAAACATGAACATTAATTAAAATTGCATTTCAAAACACATTTAACAACACTTGTTATAACCATACTTAAATGCTAAAAAGCTTGGAAATTAATGAGATTTACTTCTCTGAATTCCGTAGCATAACATCAAAATGACTATACCGTATGTTTGTTAATTAGTTATAGATCGTGTCACCATCAAAATTCATACACCACCGTAACTCTGTTCTTTTACGCACATATTAGAAGTGCAGATTATGCAACTAGTTTAAAATTTAAAGCAAGTCCTATTAATACACTTTACATTTCACTTTGGGCATTCACATTCAAACCTTCGTTATTCCATCATCCTTTGTAAAATAACAGAGTTCAGGCTGTGTATTAATTTTGATGGTGATGCAATGAGTTGGTGACTTTCAATAACTAATTAACAAGCATGCAGTGTAGTAATTTTGATGATATAGAATTCAGAGAAGCAAGTCTCATTAATTTCCATGCTTTTTAGCGTTTAAGTTTTGTTGTATATTGTTAAATGTGTTTTGAAATGCAACTGTCACTTTCATGTTTTTTGGCATTTAAGTTTTGGTAAACTATTTTGTTAAATGTGTTTTGAAAGGTAAGTTATGTTTAGAAATGGTCCTGCCTTCCTAACCATTTTTTAAACCGTACGGTTTTGTCTTATAGGAAATTGAGTAGATTTTTGTCATGTGAGCAGTGCAAATGAGCTTTGATCGGGGGGAGGGGGGGGAGAGAGAGAGGTCTTTTCTTCGCTGGGTGGCCCTTATGTCAGATGCTATTGGGCGTGGGTTTTCTGGGAGGGTTGGTGGTCAAGTGAGAGGCAGGCTACAGCAGGAACATTCTGGTGGGTCGCTTTTTGGGCTTCTGGGTGGTGGATTCCAAGAGCCATGCAGGGGGGAGGGAGCGGACAGCCATGGCAGGGGGAAATGGGGGCAGGGGGGCAGAGGGAACAATCTCCTCCCCACACACCTCTCACGCTTCTCCCTACACACAGACATACACATTCTCTCTCTCCACACTCTCATACTCACAAACTCACTCACACACACACTCCTCACTCCTCTCTCTTTCCTCCCCTTCTCATCCCTGCTGCCCCAGCTCACTAGTCGGCTCACCCCACTTCCCTGGGCTGGGACATCTGACCCAGCAGGTCAGCAGGACGCAGAGGGCAGGGATGTCTCGGCAGCTCCCGTGGAGGGGAGAAGCCGCCACTTGGCAATGAGTTGGGGGGGGGGGGAGTTTCTCCCCCCTCGCCCAGGCCCAACAAAGCCAGAGCAGGGACGTCTTCATGGCTCTCATGGAGGGGATCAGCCACTGCCGGGCAGTGAGGCTGGGGTGTAGGCTGCACCCCAGGGTGCACCAGCAGCAGGTGAGAGTGGACAGGGGGTGATAACGTTAGTTCCTCCTCTCCCCTTCACAGCACTCCCCCAGCTCACCCCCTCTTCTCTGAGCCCGGCAGCACTAATCGCAGCCACAACTAGAGTCCTTTGTTCAGATTCCGCCGGTCCCACCCGCTCCCTGCCACGTCTCTATGTTTCCCCAATCTCCACTGTTGATTAGTTGGCATAACTACATTTTTAAACATTAACTCTTTTTTGGCTTACCTGAACACCATCAGCCCACAACAGCACTTGGTGGTCATCTCAGGCGATATGCCTGCAAATTTTGGGGGCTCCAAAGGGGAGCAAGATAGGAACTTCAAAAAAAGGTAGGGATGGAGTGAAAATGACCACTGGCAATTAATTAACTTTTTAATCATTATAACTTTTGATTGCCATAATGGAACTTCTTCAAATTGTGCATATATGACCCTCCTGCCTAGTAGAACACATGGTTACATTTTCAAAAAGAAAGCTGAAGCTGTCTCTTCAAAAATAGGTTTTTGTGTTCAGTGTTTTAAAATAGAAAGTGGTTTTGTCTTTAACTTTCAAATAAAAACCTCTACCAATCCCCAAAGAAACCCAGTCTCTCTCACACCCTATCCCTCCTCGTCAAATGCCTGGCTAAATAAAAGGTTTTATAATGCAACTGAAAGCTGCTTGGATTCCTGGCTCCGATGAATCTTCAGGAAAGGGGAGTTCTACAGATGTGGAGCAGCCCCCAAGAGCACCTCTGGGTGTGCATGGAGGGTGCTCCTGGCTGACCTCGGGGGTCGCAATGAAGCATAAGGGAAGAGGTGGTCTTTCAGATGTGTGGGGCCCAGGCCACTGAGGGCTTTGTCAAAACCAGCACTGTGAGTTGTGTTTGGAAAGCTATTGGAAGCCAGTGCACACTCCAGAGCACAGGTGGAATGGTCTCCCAGTGAACTGCTCGTTTCAGAAGGTGGGGCGGCTGCATTCTGCACCAGCTGCAGCTTCCAGCCAGTCAGGCCCGCTGCAGTAGCCCAGCCTCAGGGGGATACAAAGGCATGGATGGTGGCCAGATCCAACTCCAAGGGAAAGATGGTGAAAAACACTCCTCGCCACCACTGCTCCCTGATGTTCTCAGTGCTGAAACATCCTGAGCTAACAGACTTGGCTCTCATACTGGCCCATACAAACTGTGGTGCTAATGCTGTAGAGTTAATGGTTGCATTGGGGTTATAGAGGGGCCTGGATCGCATCACAGATTCTTAGATTACAAGCTCTTTGGGGCAGGGACTGACTCTTTCTTATGGCTGGTTCCCTTTCCTGGTCCACAGCCACAACCAGTAGAATAGCAGTCTGCAGCTGTGTCTGTTCAGACAGGCTTAATTCAATCTCATGCTTTGGAGGCTGGATGTGGGGAGGCAGCAGGGAATTCCCGCACCTGCTGCATGTACGGTGTCGGGTGGGGGCATGCAGATAGTCTAAGGAGCCCTGTGTATGGGTCACTACCATGGGAAGGAGATCAGCTGCTCAAGTTTGGTCTTGCGGGGCTTGCTGCCTCCCTGCAGGAATCTTATTTACTTCCTGGGCCATCGGCTTTTGGACTCGCACCACTGAGCTGTTTATTCCCCTCCGACGAGGGTAGCCAGGCCGAGCTGGTAGCTTGGCAGTTGTGCCTAATGCAAGGGGCGGCCCCTGGGTGGGATTAGAAGTCCCTTCTCAGCTCTCCAATCCCTAGAACAATATCCAAAGGAGATTTGGTTTGGAAACCTTACTCTAAGGGCCATGACGACGATACTTGCTCCTGTGCCTTGGTTTCCCTGAGTAACTACCTTGCTCAGAGGTTTACTGGGCCTAGAGGCCTCCCACCTTAGCTTAACAGGACCCAGCTAGGCAACAATGGAACAAGTTGCCTAGGGGGGTTGTAGGCATTCATGCAGAGGCTGGACAGCCGTCTGTTGGGGGTGCTGTAGCTGTGAACTTTCTGAGTTAAGCAGGGGCTTGAACTAGATGATCTTTGTGGTAACTCCAACTCTGTGATTCTATGCCTCCTTCACCGTTCCTTAGCTAAGCCACGCCGATCTAGCTTCGCCCCTTCCAAGTTGCTAACGGTAGGGCACTTGCTGCCCTCCTCTGCGCCCCAAACCAGGTTGCAGTACCCTGCTTGGCAGCCGAGAGCTTGAGCTTGTGGTTCCGCCAGGTGAGAGCACAGCTTGAACCCTACAGCCTAACGATGCACTCCACTGCAGGTTTGACCGCATGGGGACTGGCGGCCCCCTCTTCATTGATGTGACCTGGCATCCAGCTGGAGACCCTGGTTCCGACAAGGAGACCTCCTCGATGATCATCGCCAGTACAGCCCTCAACTACTGTGGCTTGGAGACCATCTTGCACATGACCTGCTGCAACCAGACCAAGGAGATGATCACGGGGCACCTGCAGAAAGCCAAGCGGCTAGGGCTGAAAAACATCATGGCACTGCGTGGAGGTGAGGCCTAGAAAGAGCTGTTGGGCAAGGGAATTGACATCTGGACAAGCATCTGTTGATGATGCTGTAGGTGGAGGGTATCTTCCTTTGGAGCGGGGGTTGGGCTAGATGACCCTTGCGACCCCAAATTCTGCAATTCTAGGTGGCCTCCCTGTGCCCCACGGAGAAGAGCCAAGGTCTGGGGAGCTTCGCCACCTAGAAATGACTCTGGTTAGAGCTGAGGTTGTACTGGGTCTTCAAGAACAAGCTCTATCTGGCCACTACCGCTGGAGGTATCTGAGCTCCACACAGTCTAATATAAATATATTCTTGCAGCACTCCAGTGAGGTAGGGGAACTATTGATATCCACCATTTTACAGATTGGGTCCCTTGGGCACCAAGGGATTTCATGTCTTGTCCAAGGCCGCACCAGGGCCAGACTTATGCCCTGGGTTCCATGCTTTCCTGCACTTCCAGTGGCTCTGTGGAAAACCCTCTGCTGCAGGCCCGCCCCGCAGTGACTTTGCAGAGCAGCATGGCAGTGTCCCCTCCCATTGGGGCCCCAACACAAGGGTCTCTAGGAACCTACAGGAGCTGTGGCTGCTTCCTTAGAGCTGGGCCTGTCCTGCTCCTGGGGCTGTGGCAGGGGGCCCTCCAGAAAGTGGCAGCAGCTTGGGGGCAGGGTTTGCACAGCATGGCATTTCTGCCCTCTTTTTCCCATGTGGGGCCAGCCCCAGCTGCTGCTGGAGTTGCCTTCCATCTTCCCTTTGCATGACTGGACTACTGGAGGGGGCGTTGCTGTTGCACAGGGAGGGGTGAGACAGGAGGAAGTCTGGGTGAATGGAATGAATGAATGAATGTGAGCGTGTATGTGTAACCAGATAGCCTGCCTCAACTCTGGTTTCACTTGGGCATTGTACTGGGGGGTGTATTTTTAAAAAATACAACCTTGTATATGGCACTTTGTGTTCATAAGCAACCACCGGACTGCTCACGGGGGTGGTACCATGGAGGGCCCTGTGCTTTGTTTTCTCCCTGAGCCCTACAAATTCTAAGGCTGGTCCTGGTATCGCACATGGTGTGTTTGGCGGAGCAGGGAATTGAAACCAAGACTTCCAAGTCCCAGTCCAATCCTCTGACCAAAATCTCCTGAAGAGAGGGAGCATGGGGATAGAATTTGGGGAGCCTTTGCCCTGCAGAGATTGAATTTATCCTGGTCCCAGAGTGGGAGGTCAGACTAAAGTGGGAAGAGGCAGTGCTCTACAAATGGAAACCAGGAACTGGAGAGTCCATCTTTCATCTCAGTAGTTGGGGTGGGGTGTCTCTAGCAGTGATTGCACTTTGCTAAAGATTGGCCTCTACTGCACACCATTGCTGTCTCTCTTGCCCAGACCCTATCGGCGAGGAGTGGGAAGAGGAAGTGGAAGGCTTCAACTATGCAGTTGACTTGGTGAAGCACATTCGCTGCGAGTTTGATGACTACTTTGACATCTGTGTGGCAGGTAAGAGGGGGGGGCCTTGCTTGTGAGGTTGGGGGATGGCATTTGTGTGGTACAGCTTGTGGGGCAGGGGCACAACAACATATATTGGTGGGACCCAGTGCTCGTCTCTGTGCTCCAAACTGTTTGACTGCTTGAATCCCATGGGTAACTGAGGGTGTATAGACAAGAACAAGGGGGTGTCCAGCCTCTTCATCAGGCAAAACCTTCCTAAAATGTTCTGGACTCTCAGAAAATCCCCATAACTCAGTGGCAACACTGAGCATGTCTTTCCCTATCTTGTCTCTCCCAGGCTACCCCAAGGGCCACCCAGACGCTGAGAACTACGAAGACAACTTGAGGCACCTGAAGGAGAAAGTGTCTGCGGGGGCCGACTTCATTATCACGCAGCTCTTCTTCCGGTCAGAGACCTTCCTCAAATTCATGAAGGACTGTCAAGCCATCGGCATCACCTGCCCCATTGTGCCTGGGATCTTCCCCATACAGGTGAGGTTGCTTGGGGCTGGTGAAAGGAGGTGCCTTCAACAAAATCCTTGGCAACCCTCAGGGGGCAGCTGGGGAATTGCAGGATTGGATTCTTGGGAGGAGGAGGAATGAGCTTTATGCCTCCCTGAATGGTTGCCCCTCCCTTCCTGCCAAGGGTTGGAAGATGGTCCCCTTCCGCTCTAGACCAGTCTGAGCAGGCATGGTGCTACCAGTGAGTAACTGGGCCCAGAGGCCAAGCTGTCCCCAGCCAAGAGTCTAAAGGCATGAGCAGGGATGCCACAATCGCCCTACCAACTTAGACTCCACCCCGCATCTCTTCTCACCTTTTTTCCCTATATCCATCAGATTTTTCTCTAGATCCTCGCCCCCATTGATCATTTATAATTTTCCTTATAGTATCTTATCATAAAGAACATAAGTGCCATACTGGGTCAGATCAGTGGTCCGTTTAGCCCATGCGTGCACAACCGGTCGTAATGGAGAATTCCATTTCCTGCTGTTCGCTTCCAGCCCCTGACAGTTGGAGGTGTCCTACCCCAACCTACTTGACTAATAGTCATTTGTGGAACTATCCTCTAAGACTTATCTAGTCTTTTTTTTCAACCCGGTTATGCTTCTGACACTCACAACATCCTCTGGCAGTGAGTTCCACAGGTTAATTTTATATTGAGTGAAGAATTATTTGTTTTAAATCTCCTGCCAATTCATTTTGTATGTTTCCAGGATCCCCACCCCCTCCTCCCCTTCTAACTAAGCTAAGCACATGTATCTGCAGCTTCATGAATGCATTCATGGTCTCTCTGTTCCCCTCTTGCTTCCCCCCCCCCTTGTCCATCCTCGATTGTAAGCCCTTTGCATCAGGGACCTGTCTCTAATCATGACTGTTTGGTGCCAGGCTCATTGCTGGTACTATGTATACATCCTAATTTTGCTGCAGGGACTCTTTACAATCCAGAATTAAGCCTCCTGGCCCTTGTTTCCCTGTAGAGCAGTGAGAACATCACCCCCATTTTCAGAGTGGGGAAACTGAAGCACAGCAACATTTAACTGATCTGCTCCAAGTTATGGTAGGAACCAATAACAAATCTGAGAAATGAATCGAGTCTCCTGATCCCACCCTTAGTTAAAATGCTTTCTGTGGCAGATATTTGCTTGTTAACATGGGGAACCCTCAGAGCTGTGAACTTGCTCTCCTTTCCATTCCTTACACCATGTCCTCCTTATCATCTGTGCCCAGGGCTACCATTCTCTGCGCCAACTGGTGAAGCTCTCCAAACTGGAGGTGCCCCAGGAAATCAAAGACGTGATTGAACCCATCAAGGACAACGATGCAGCCATCCGGAACTATGGGGTGGAACTGGCCGTGTCCATGTGCCGGGAGCTGCTGGACAGCGGCATGGTGCAAGGCCTCCATTTCTACACCCTCAACAGAGAAGTTGCCACCACCGAGGTGCTCAAACGCTTGGGCCTCTGGAAGGAGGACCCCAGGTGAGCACTGAGTTGTCTGTCTCCTGGCCTGCAGCTGTGCATTCGATAGATGTGACTTGTAGAAAGAGACGTCAGCTTGGTTCCCTAGAGGAGTGGTTCCCAAACTTTATCTTTATGGTGTCATTCTCCATAAAGCCAAGTTATCGGCATCATCCCTACAAAAAAAAATCTAGAAACTTTAAAAAATTTTTTTAATATATAATGAAAATTTAGAGCCCTACAGCTGCACAAATTCCCAGTCACCCCCCACTGCAGAAAAATCCCTCCCCACGTGGGAAAAGGAAAAATAGGGCAGTGAAGGTTGTTGAGCGGAGGGGGAAAGGTGCGTGTTTGCTAGGGGGAAGGAACTTGCGCATTGACGAAGAGAAAATCAGTACATGTGCAGCCTCTGGGCACAGACGGGGAAAGAGCTGCATATGCACGTTGCTGTCTGATCTCTCCCAGTCCGGGACTTACCCAGCCTCATGCCACCCCTGATTGGCACCACCACAGGGTAGCACACCGCGCAAAGTGCCAAGAGTAAACGGCAGCATCTGAGAAGGGAAGGGTTTCCAGGAAAGTAGCTAAGTTGAAATGGATCCTGGGGCAAAAGATGGAATGGGCCTGCTGCTGAATCAGGTCCCCAGGCTCATGGACCCCAGTGCAGCTACATCACCTGCTCCTATAACACCTATGCTCCTGGAGGTGTCTCAGCTTATAGTTTGCCATTACCTTAACCTCTTAGAACTCAGACAGCTGACACACAGGAGGGAGGAAAACACTCTTTAATAAAGGTCCTTTTCACACAGACACTCTTAACACTGATCAGATGAGTGTTACATTTTATTATACATGTTGCAGGGCTGCAGGTGTGCTCTGTGGGTGCCCTGCAACATGTTTAATAAAATGTAACACTCATTTGATCAGTGTTAGTGTGCCTGCGTGAAAAGGGCCATCGTCATAGGGCATTTTCAGACAAGACACCGCTCGCTATACATGTTGCAGGGCAGCAGTGTTGTCCTATGGGTGCCTTGTAACATGTATAGTGGGTGGAGTGTGTCTTGTCTGAAAACGCCCATAGCCAGGGACCTGTGTTCCCTATTGGCGGCAATGGAGAAAATTCAGTGAATGCAGGTCCCTGGTGTTAGCTAAAGACAGAGTGAGTTCCAGTCCTGGTGACATCAACCAACTTAGTAATTCTAAGCATTGGGGAGGGGAAGGGAGGGGGGGACAAACAGGTATGGGGAGGAATCTTTTGCTACTTAGTTGAAATTGAGCCCCCTTCCAGGCTTCTGTATCCTAAAAATGCCAAACTGGGTCAGACCAATGGTCCATCGAGCCCAGCATCCTGTCTCCAACAGTGGCCAATCTTGGTTGTCTGGAGAAGTACCCAACAGGTCTCAATGGGGCAATCCATTTCCTGTTGTTCATTCCCAGTTCCCAACAGTAAGACGTTACGTCCCCTAACCCTACTTGATTAATAGCCACTAATAGACCTACTCTCCAAGAACTTACCTAATCCTTTTTTAAGCCGAGCTATAATTCTGGCCTTGACCACATTATCCATTGGAAATGAACTCCCACTCTCCATTCTGTAGCTCCTAAGTGCAATGCCTCAGGAGGGAAAGGGGGATAATGAATGGTCATCAAAGGCCGTATTGGTCCCATCCCATGAATGGGCAGTTCCTTGGCATATGGAGCTTGCCAAGGCATCTGCGCTCTCCTGCTTGACTTCTGCCATTAACCCCCCCAAAGAGACAACCCTCTCCAGTGAATTGCCACAGCAGCCGGTTCACTCATTAGATGGGCAGCTCACTTAGAGAAGCCATTTTAACTCTCTTCTTTCTCTCTCCGCAAGGCGACCCCTGCCCTGGGCTGTCAGTGCTAATTCCAAGCGAAGAGTTGAAGACGTCCGACCCATTTTCTGGGCCTCCAGGCCAAAAAGCTACATTTACCGAACTCAAGACTGGGATGAATTTCCCAATGGCCGTTGGTGAGTCAGCCTGGGACAGAGAGTGGTGGGGTGAGAGTGGTGGGCGTGGGCCATCCTTGTTAAAGTGGAGCGAAGCCCCTTTAGCCAGCGCTGTGCTTGTCTGTCAGCTTGTCCTTTGTGCCAAGGAGGATCCCAGTTGTCTGAGAGGGTGGCACTTGGATAATGAATGTATCCATTTCTTGACTGATGCTCAAAGCAGTGCATATCCTGCAAATATTTTTTTTCCCAAATTTTGCAAGTAGAAAATTCTGTTTCTGTAAGCAAAATTATGGAAATTAAGTAAACACGTACAAATTATTCAAGATTTGACTGCAAACAAACTTTCCAGCATGCCATTGCATCCATTTTGAATATCTCGTGTCTAAAACAAAAACCTCGCAAAAGACCACCTGGACTTAGCAGCCGGGGGAGGGGCTCTTCTCTCTCCTCAAGGGTTATGAGCTGTGCCTCTTCAGCCGCTGTGGAAGAAGGCCTCGTGGCTCAGAACTATAGACCAGCGGCTAACAGTACCAGCACTCTATTGGCTGGCTCCTAGTGCTCCTCACTCAGGCTGCACTGGCAGAGATAATTCCTGTGACATTTTGACCCAATGCAGAATTCTGCAGGAATGGCTGTGATTGCAGTAATGCTGAATTTGCAGGATCCTGTTGCTGTGTTTTCTGGTGGGCGTGGCTGTCTCTCTTCCTGGGAGCCACGCAGCCACTCCGGTTCCAAACTCTGTCTCCCTCTATCCCAAACTCACAGGGGGAACTCATCCTCTCCGGCCTTTGGGGAGCTGAAGGATTACTACCTGTTCTACCTGAAGAGCAAGTCACCCCGGGAGGAGCTGCTGAAGATGTGGGGTGAAGAGCTGACCAGCGAAGAGAGCGTCTTTGAGGTGTTCACGTCTTACATCTCTGGGGAGCCCAACAGGAAAGGATACAAGGTGAGCGCTTCTTGGACCATGGTGCAAAAGTGAACGCCCAGGGCTTGGGTTGGGAATGGGCCACGGCATCTATTCCAGGCCCTTTGCAAAGGCATCCAAGTACCCACAAGGTTTATTGCTGCCCTTCTGTCTTAACCAACACTGTGGCCAGTGGAATTGAAGCTCTGCAGCTAGGCAGGACTGAGCAATGAGATACCATTGGGCTGAGATGAGAGGGAGGGGGACTCTGAAATTGAGCCCAGCTTAGGTCTGATACAGCGGGGCTCTTCCAAGACTGAGACCAGTTTGTCCCGAGTGGTCCTGTCCCCTCAAAGTGCATGACATCACAGCATTGTGGGTGGGTGTGACCACGTTGGGAAGGGACAGAGGGGAACCGTAGCCATGCCCTTTGCTTTGGCACTTTCCTGCACCATGGTGTCGCAGCGTTCTGCGTTGATGGTGCTACGGCATTCCCCTTTTCAATGTGGTCATTGTGCTTTGGGGAGGAGTTCATCTGATCCAGTCTGAGCCTAGTTGGCAGAGTCTGCTGCTCCCCAGACCTGGCTCTGTTAGGGTCGTAGGCCTCTACTCTAATAGCGTCTTCTTTGGAAGGATAGGAGCATGTTCTGGCTAGAACTGCAATGGGTACTAAAATTAGTACCCACGGGTAGTGCCCACATTTTCAGGCACCCTATGGGCTACCCGACGACCAATCGGGTGCCTGATGCCCGAAAATGTGAGCTGGGGCCTCTCACTTTCAAAGACCAACCTGTGCATTCGAGCAGCCCGTCGACTCCTTATACCCGAATGGGGTCGGATCGATTTGGGCACCGATTTTTGGGGGTGCCCGAATCTTTGGGCACCTGGTTGCAGCTCTATTCGTGGCCTACCATTAGCTCCCCTACAAGCCAGCCAGGCAGTTGCCGCATTCCTTTATCGCCCAATCACTGGCCTCATGCAGAAGGCCTGATCCTGAAAGTCCATTGTGGTCTTAACCCCATGCATCCCTCTGGAGGCTTCTGCTGGATGTCTGTAGAGTAAGGGCCCTGTGTGTGCACCATGGTAATGAGGCTGTGCCCACAGGTGAACTGCCTACCCTGGAACGATGACCCTCTGGCTGCTGAGACCAACCTCTTGAAGGAAGAGCTAGAGAAGGTGAACAGGAGAGGAATCCTGACCATCAACTCCCAACCAAACATCAACGGCAAGCCGTCTACTGACCCTGTTGTGGGCTGGGGGCCAAGCGGGGGCTATGTCTTCCAAAAGGTATCGTACCCTCATTCCTAGGAGCATTCAGCCTCTTCTGTTCCCTTGCTCCTTGCCCTAAAGTTTGAATTTGGGGTTTGGACCCATTTGAAGGTGGCTATGTTTTATCTTTGCTCAGTGCCTTTTGCCAATGAGCCTCTGTACATCCTGCTGCCTTTGGACAGGTGAGTTTTCCTGCCTGCTTGCTAGAAACCTAGCATCTTTCCTTGTGAACTCCACCCAACCGGGTAGTCAGGCCTCCTGGGATTTGTTCTTAGCTCTGCTACATGCACACCGTGTAACCCTAAGCAAGTCTCTGTTGCCATTGGCCTCAGTTTCCCCATCTGTATTATGGAGACAACGCTGACAGCTTTGGAAGTGTTTCATATCAGTGGATGAAAAGTCCTTTGTAAAGCTGAGGGCTCCAGGTTTTTGATACTCCCTCCCCCATTCCTAAAACATCTGAGTGCCTTGGCCTTTAATGTACTTAACCTCACGACATTCCTGGAAAGGAGGGGAGGCTTCTCTCCCCATTTAGTGGGTGGGGAGATGAGACTGTGGTGGCTGGGTGACTTGTCAAAGGTCACACAGGGGAGACTGTGTCAGAGCAGAAGTTTGAACTCCTTTCTCTCTAATCACAAGGCAGCGCTCTTAACCTCTAGGCCAGGTGTGGGGGACCTCAGGCCTGGGGGCTAGATGCAGCCCATGGCTAGTTCTTATGTGGCCCCTTTCCAGTGTCAGCCCTCAAGCACTGGCTCAGTGTAAGGGAGTGGCGATGAGAGCCTGCATACAAGGATAGGTGACAGATTTATGGCCTGGACCCTCCTCTTCCTGGGCACAGCCCTTAAGTACCCCCACCCCAACTTCTGTGCAGCCCTCGGAGCTTGTACTGCGTTCCAAAGTGGCCCCTGCCTGCTCTAGGTGATCCTCTTCTCTTGCCTTCGAGAAGCGTTTGCTAAGCAGTGTGGTCCCATTCAAGTCAATATGGAAGTAATGCCCCAGTGAAGGGCTGCTGGAAGACATAGGGTGCTGTTGCTTGTTACACCCTGCACATGTTTGAGATTGCCACCACGGGTAATCCTGAGCATGTACCAGCTCGTGGGGAGCCACTGGAACACGTAGCAGCTGCCCATGAGCTTTGAGGCTGAGAGGGGCCTTACTGGGAGCAAATGTCCCAAATGTGTCAGCTCCCTGGAACCTGCCACCATTGCACACAGCTCTCTGCTGCCTTGCTCTCCCCAGTTGTCCCTGTCCTCATGTTACATCTCCATGCACCTCCTTGCCCTGCCTGGTGGTCTCAAAAGCATTCTTGTGGATGAAGTTCGGTAAGTCAGACTCAGGTAATGTCCCGCTTCATCCACTAGGAGGCAGCACTAATCTGCAAGCATCATATTGGGAAGTGCTCTCCTCGTGCTCCAGTTTAGCGTCTGCCTCAGACCTAGAAGCAGCGTCGCTTGTGGGCTCCGCTTCCCTTATGAACAATAAGGGCGAGCCCAGGAATTTCATACAAAAACCTCCACAAACAGTGTTTGGAGTGGCCAGGAGCTCCCGGGCGCGCAGATTGAGACCCGCCGCTTTTTGTTGCCAGGGCCAGCCTCCGGGTACGGACCCTTGAGCGCGGCCGCTGGAGAATCGGACAAGATGGTGGAAACCGCCAAAACTAGGCGTGCGGCCCGATCAGGCCCCGCGCCAGCAGTGGCCAGAGAGGGGCAGGTGGGGGCGGCATGAGCAGCCGAGGTTGCTGACTCGATGCAGCAGGCCCAGGAACAGTCACAAGCTGACTCCGGATCCAGAGGGGAGAAATCCTCAGCATCCCACCAGCCAGTAAGACCCCCCGCGGAGCTAGACTCAGCCTAGCGTCTCCAAATGGAGATGATGGATCGCATGATCCAGCCCATTCAGGGCCTAGAGAGGCTACAGCCAGGCCCTCGGCGAGGCCGCAAGAGGCACAGGTCTCCCCTAGAGCCCCAGCCAAAGAAGGCAAAAGAACAATCCAGAATGATGGGAAAAGGGAAACAAAAAGCCACCTCAGGAGCAAGAAAACGCAAAGAATCCCTCAGCTAGCTAATGGGCTCCTCTTCTGAGGACTCTGCAGGCTCTGGATCTCACTTAGATGAGAGTTATTCAGAATCCGAGTCAGATGCATCCCCTCCCCCTGCACACAAAAGTAGCAAGAGGAGAGCCCACAAGCAAGGAGCTAGCAGGAGCTGTTCCGGGGATGGGAGGGTTTCTTCCCAGTCTGATCTCTCTCTACTACATGATTCCTCCCAGGGCGCAGAGCAGCCAGTGGAGATGGTGAAGATGGGGAGGGAGCTTCCCTCGGGCCTGACCCCGAACTCTTGAGAAGGGCCTCCAGGGTGTTATGCATTACCCGCAAGGTACATGAGAAAAAGGCCTCAGAGTCATCCCTCGAGGACTCAAGACTCAGACAGAGATTATATCCCCAAGCTGGATGGCAGGCGAAAAGGGCTGCAGATGGACAAGGCATTCGAAAAGATTATTAGGGAGCAGCGGAAGGTGCCTACCAGACACTCTAAGCTTTCCAAAGCGCAGCAAACACTTTATGCCTTCCACAAAAGCTGCGACACCCTATTCACCACATCTAGGCTGTTGCCCTCCTCGCTGGCAAGGCAATCCCTCCTCGCTGGCAAGGCAATCCGTCTTTTTAATGGAAGGGGATCTCCTCCCCAAAGATCCAACAGACAAAGGCATAGAGGTAGGGCTCAGACGCAGTTTTGAGGCCCTTTCCCACCTACTCCGAATTGCAACCACAGCATCCTACGGTTCCAGAGCAGTACTCAAGTGGTTCAAACTAAGTAAACACCCAGGAGTAAATGCCACCATGTCTGCTAAAATGGCTACTAACATTACAATGGCGAACTTCTTTCTATCAGATGCCGCCATGGACTCGCTAATGTGGGCTGCCAAGGGGATGGCAGCGAATGTAGTTGCCCAACAAAGGCTATGGCTTCGATCATGGAAGGCGGATAACCACGCGAAGAACCTGCTGGTCCATGGAAGATACAAAGGCCCCAAACTCTTCGGATCAGCTCTCGACAAAGCCCTAGCAGAGGTCTCCACCAAAGACAAGAAGCATTCGCTACAGCAGTGCCAGACTCAACGATCTTTTTTTCAACCCTTCAAATCGATATGCTAACCACGAGTCAGCCTTCACCAGACAATGGCAGTCCACCTCCTTCAGATTCAGAGGAGGTAAGGGAAGAGGATTCAGATCAGCCAAACCAACGGCAGGTGCTTCACAAGCCAGGCAATCTCCTCTTTCAGCCGCCCAGCGCACCTGACTACTCGAGTACCTCCGGTTTGGGGGCCATCCGGGTAGGCGGGCGTCTTCAACAATTCACACACATGTGGAAGACAGCGACCACAGACCAGTGGGTACTCGATCTGGTGAGCATGGGCTATCCTATAGAACTACAAAAAAGACCAACGGAATTCATGTGCATCTCCCAAAAGTCAACCATGAGCACAAAACACGCCGCAATGGAAGGAGAAATCCAGTGACTGGCGAAAACAGGGGCTATAGAACCAGTACCAACAGGAATCCCGTCTGTACTCCATATTATTTCTGGTTCAGAAGAAGGAGGGTTCATGGCGAACGGTTCTAGATCTGAAATATTTAAACAAACATCTCAGGACACAGAGATTCTGGATGGAGACACTGGCATCAATAACTATCCCTACAGTCAGGGAACTGGTTGGCATCAGTAGACTTGAAGGACGCATATCTACACGTCTTGATCCATCCAGCCCACAGGAAGTGGCTACGATTCCTCTACAACCATTGCCACTGGCAATTTCGAGCTCTCCCGTTTGGACTGACCATGGCCCCAAGGACCTTCACGATCATTCCCCTGATCGCCAATCTCCAACTCCGTGGTATAGCTGTATTCCCATACTTAGATGACCTTCTCGTCAAAGCCGACAGCAGGGACGTTTGCAAGACCCACGTCGACCAGACGGTAACCTGTCTACAGGAACACAGGTATGTCATCAAGCATGGCAAAAGTCATCTTTTCCCAACCCAACTATTAGAACACTTGGGAATCATCATGGACACTGTGCTCGGGAGACTATTCTTCCCTCCGGAGAGGCAAAACAAGATCAGGAGCCAAATCCTGGAAATCCTGAGTCTCCCCAAAGTAACCATTCACAAATTGGCACAACTGTTAGGACTCATGGGATCGTGCTTCAGCCACCTGCAATGGAGCAGTTTCACGCCAGACCACTCCCGGCTCTGCTGAGGCCGTTCCAGATGCAGCTGGCTGCCAACAAGAGGATATCAATCCATCTGGACCAATCGACAGTCAGATCGCTACAATGGTGGATGGACACCAACCGCTTCACCACTGGGGTGAAGCTGGATCCCCCAGACAAGATCGTCCTAACCACAGATGCTTGCCTCACAGGCTGGGGTGCCGTCCTCGAACAAAAGGCGATACAAGGACGTTGGTCGAAAGCCAAGCAACAGAACAGTATCAACTGGCTGGAATTGTTGGCTATTCGCAGAGCTCTAATGACCTTCAGGGCACAAATACCGGGTCGCCACATTCAGATCCTGTCGGACAACATCACCGCAGTGGCCTACCTAAATCACCAAGGAGGGTTGAAAGCAGCCTCCCTGCACAGGGAGGCTGTCAGGCTTTTCAGGTGGGCCGAGAATTCAATCCTGTCCCTGTCAGCCCAACACATCCGGGGCATAGCAAATGTGGAAGCCGACTGGCTCAGCCGCAAAACCATACAACCGGGAGAATGGTCACTGAACCCATCAGTGTTCCGGCAACTGATAGCCAGGTTTGGGGAACCATCCCTCGACCTATTTGCATCTCCGCTCAATGCAAAGCTTCCGAAATTCTTCATGAGACACCACTGCCCGAAAGCAGTGTCGGCAGATGCCCTTTCCCAGAGATGGCCAACAGGAATGCTATACGCCTTTCCTCCAATTCCTTTGATCCAACGAACAATCCTCAAGGCCAGATCAGAGAAGGCTCATCTGGTATTCATCACCCTGTTTTGGTTCACGGAACTCCTTCATCTGTCGAAAGGAGTTTTCTGGAACCTACCGCTGATCGACGATCTCTTGACGCAGGGTCCGATATTTCACGAGAATCCCAGCATGCTCAAGCTAACTGCATGGCACTTGAATCTGGGACACTCGAAGGATTAGGATATCCAGTCTCAGTGGTAAAGACAATGCTGGCGTCAAGAAGGGAGTCCACAAAACGGATCTACCAGAGCTCCTGGAAGGCTTTCAGGACCTGGTGCAGCGCCAATAACGTCCCTGTCCACTCTCTGTTAGTGGGCGATGTCCTGACCTTCATGCAATGTGGCCTAGACAAAGGTCTAAGACCAAATGCTCTAGCCCAGCAGCTAGCAGCAATAGATAGCACTCTGTCTAGAGACTCAGACAGATTTTCCTCTCATCCTCACCTTAAGAGATTTTAGAAGGGAGCCAGGCAGCTGGCACCGCCCATAGTACATAGGTTCCCATCGTGGAATTTGAACTTAGTCCTTACAGTGCTCATGGGTTCCCTGTTTGAACCTCTGAGGGATGTTTCTCTCTATTTCCTGACAATTAAAGTAGTTTTTCTAGTAGCTATTACGTCGGCCCGTAGAGTATCAGAGCTGGGAGCCCTCTCCATGGACCCAGACCTATGCAGGTTCATAAAGGAATCAGTCTCTTTAAGACTGGACCCAGCCTTCATTCCTAAGGTGGAGTCATCATTCCACAGGGAACAGGAGTTGGCTCTTCCATCGTTCTGTCCCAAACCAAGTCATCCTCTAGAAAG
Source organism: Sphenodon punctatus (assembly GCA_003113815.1). NCBI lineage: Eukaryota > Metazoa > Chordata > Lepidosauria > Sphenodontia > Sphenodontidae > Sphenodon > Sphenodon punctatus. Next base: position 773,973 of record QEPC01006580.1, on the reverse strand, counting down.
AGTATGGCACTCTTTGGATGTAAGAAGAGCGCTAAAATTCTAATTAGATAGGACTAAGCAATTTAGACAGTCTTCAGCCCTATTAGTTAACTATAGGCCCAGAATGAGGGGCAAAAAGGCTTCCAAGGCGGTCATCTCAAACTGGGTAGTGAGTTGCATACGAGAGGCTTATAGAGCCAAGGGTGTTCCTCCACCTGCCAGAATTCTAGGGCGGTGGTGGCCTCATGGACGTCCGTCACAGGGCTTCCTGTGCTGTGATTTGCAGGGCCGCTACCTGGAAGACAATGCATACGTTTACTAAGCATTATAAAATAGACTACTTGGATTCTGCAGAAGCGGCTTTTGGACGCCGGGTCCTGCAAGGAGTCCTCCAGCAGTAGCCAGTGCAGGAAACTGTGACCCTATTCTGCCCCCTCCCAACAGCTGACTCGACTGCTTTTTACCTCCCTGAGTCCAAGTTACTGGACTTCATCCACTAGAATGCCCAATTGGGTCTCTTACCTGGGAATTGGGATTCCAGTTGATGAATTGGGAGGTAAGAGGGCATAGAAATAGGGTGTAGCATCGGTAGTTCTTTTTCTTAAGGAAATAAGGTTAAGTTCAGAATCCTTCATTTTATAGGCCCGATAGGGGCGTTCAGGTTCATAATAGAGAGGGAGGTTCTCCGTTTGTTCCTTAGACTAATTTAGGTGTACTCTTCGGCTTGATACAACTGGAGCGCAAGGAGAGAAAGCTTCCCAATAGGACGCTTGCAGATTAGTGCTGCCTCCTAATGGATGAAGCGGGACATTACTTGAGTCTGACTTACCTCCCTATTCATCAACTAGAATCCCAATTCCCAGGTAAGAGACCCAATTGGGCAATTCACCATGCAGGACAGGGGGGTAGCCAACATATAGCCAGCTTCCAACAGATGTTACCCTACATGTGTGTTTCAAATCTGAAACCTGCATGGATAATGTGTAAAAACACCCATCAAACTCGGTGCCTGACTACCAGCACTTGGACACAGGGTGTGGGGGGTGCCGTGCGTTGCAATCACAGCAGGGGGAATCACGTGAAGCTCAGCTCATTTAAATGTCATTAGCCCGTTTGTCTCGTGTACAAGCAGCCTAAGTCTGGAAAATGCCAGGGATCTTTAATGATCGAAGAGCAGGGGCCTGGACAGTATCTTTCTGCTTGTATAACTCACTTGCATCCCCCAGGTGCATTAGCCTTTCCTTCCCACCCTGCACTGCTGTGTAACATCAGCTGCTCCCTTCTACCCCAGAGGCTTGACTGGGTTTCAGGATCTCTTTCCTACTTCACATGGGTGTTTGCTCTGCACCCCACATGAGAGGTCCTCTAGACAAGAAAAGCATCCGTTATCTGCAACGGGCTCCTCTGCAATCCAGGTGCGAATTCCTGCAGGAACAATGGCGCCTAATTCAAAGGGCCAGCAGCGTTAAAGGCATGGGGCCAGCAGATGGCAGAAGCAGCTCGATTAAATGAAATTTCCCCCAATTGCAAGGAAATCAATCCAGCATAATGATCAGGAAAAGGGGTTAGAGTTCAGTTGTGGGGGAGGTGGCCGCTGAAACCAGCCTGCTAAATGGGGCTAACAAGCCATGAGCATGGGGGGCGGGGTAGTGGAGTGCCCTCATTAGAGCCCATCCAGATTCCCCTCCTTGCTGTAAACCCCTACTGCAGGGATGAAATTGCCTTGGAATGAGCGCAGCACAAAACAATGGGATCAAGCAGGAGGCTTTAGGAGCAGCCTCCCATTTATGGCTGTGAATAATCCTGCAGAGGGCTTTAGCTGAGCTGCTACCTGCTTGCTGGCACCACCTACTGTTTGCACCTGTAGAATTGCAGGCCTCAAATGGCTGGCTTTTTGATCCCTTAAAAGTCTTGGGTGATTTACAGTTCAAAGAATCAGGTAGGTGCAATGGGGGTTTCCCTACATGGGGCTTATACTCTTGTTTCTCTGTGCAGAGTGCCCCATAATGCAGTCTCAATATTTGCTATACTTTTGAATGTTTTGGAGGTATTTAAAATATAAACATATTTTACATGGGAACATATTTAAATTTCAAAATGGGATCACACCCTGCTTTAGGTGATAGTTGTAGAGCATTGTTGCAAGTGCCCCATCTATGGCCACATTCTGACCAACAGTGAGAAACTATTACCATTTAAATTAAATGGAAGCATTCCCACCACAGCTGCAAACAGATGTAGTTAGTTTGCAGTCTCCCCTTAATGGTCATGGCAAACAATGGTATCTTTTTTTACTTGGAAGTAAAGTGTTCACACTACACCCTGAGCCTGCTCATCTTCCAGAGGCATTGTAAGACTTCTTTACTTGACCAGGTATTTGGCAGGTGGGGGATAGGGATTGGGGATGTTTTGGAGTGGGGGATTCTGAGTGCATATTTAATATTTTTGATGTATTGTAATCCATTCTGAGCCTTTGGGACAGGGGTGATAAATTACTTCGAAGTAAAAAGCAAGGGGGGGGGGGGGGGAGTATGTACGTGTTCTTCAGTCCATACTGTTTCCTACTCCTGAATAATTTTGGTTTAAAGCACCTGATGCATGAGCAATTCAGGCATAAAAGTGATGTAAGACCTAACTATCATGAAGCAGTTGGTCATCAGAGCTTGATGCCCTGTGTAACTGTTAGTACCTGCTTGCTCCACGCTGGGTGGGAACTGTGTTCCTTGCAGAGTCTTTGGCAAGGAAGAGGGTGTGCTGCACTGTTAGGAACTCCTGGCCTGTTTCCTTTCATCCCCTTGCAGGCCTACCTTGAATTCTTCACCTCCAGCGAGAACGTCAAAGCCCTTCTCAAGGTGTTGAAGAAGTACGAGCAGCGAGTTAATTACCACATCGTCAACGTCCAGGTATGGATGGGCTTAGCAAGGATCCCACCAGATCACAAGTGGAAGCGAACTAGAATGAATCTCTGCTGCTAATCAGGGTGTGGGGAATGGGGGGGGGCATGGAAGCCACAAGAACTTTTTCCTGATCTCGATTAGTTACTTGGGTATAAGTAACTTGTAGGACAGGAGGGGAGTTAATTTCAGCTCAGCACTACCCATAAAACCCCACTCCCATCCCTCTAACCTCCTTCCACAGCTCTTACTTCCAGTGCTCCTTTCTTCTCCTGGCAGGGGGAAAACATCACTAATGCTCCTGACCTACAGCCCACTGCTGTGACCTGGGGCATCTTTCCAGGCAGAGAGATCATCCAGCCAACAGTCGTGGATCCAGATAGCTTCATAGTTTGGAAGGTAAGAGTAAATCTATCCCTGCTTTAGGGACTTAGATCAGAGACCTGTGATCACTGCATTTTCCCCATTGCCATAAAGGGGGAAGATGGTCTGTGGTTTAGATCTGTGATTTCTTTGTTTTCATTCTTAGCTTCCCCCCCCCCCCGTCCAGTGTTTTGGTGCAGCCCAGGATGAGTACTGTGCAAACATCCTTGTGGGCTAAATCCTGCTGCCCTTGGTCCTGGTTCAGTGAGTTTCAATGGAGGGTTTGGTCAGACTTGAGAGTTCTGTTATCTTAATTAAGTGGTCTCTTGACCCATCCCATATCTGGCGAGGTCTCTCTTTAAGCAAGCCTTCAGCCTATGGTAGGGGCTGGGTCAAAACAGCCCTTCTGCTTTCATGGAACAGTTCCACAAAAATGGAATGTCTATCAAAATTCCAGTCGTCCATACCAGGCATGCATGAAGTGGTGCCCAGACATAACGATGCTGCCAATTTGTGCATGCATGAAATGGCAAAAAAAAACAAAAAACCTTCAAACTTAGTCCAAGAAAGGAAAATCAGAACAATTGTATCTTCTGATTTTCATTTGTTCTAATTGGTACCAACTGGGTCTGTCAAATGGAAGCCGGTCAGAAACCGACTTTCAGTTGTAGCCTGCAGGCTAAATCTGGCTCAGAGCTGTTCTTTATTTGGCCCTTTACAACTTCTGGATTTGGCCCCTACCCTCAAGCACTGAGGGTGAGTGAGCTCAGGGGAAGGGAATACAGATGGGCATGCACTCAAGGCTAGGGGATGTATCTATAACAGGGGTGGGGAACCTTTTCTCTCCTGGGGCGCTTAACTGGTGTATTCAAGAAAAGGAGGGCCCAGATCATGGATCTGTGCTGTGGAATTGTCCCCCTACCCTTCTGTGCATGCTCTCCTCTCTGCTCCATTATCATGAGCTTAGTTTTTCAGTGCTTGGGGGTAGAGAATGGATCCAACGGCTAGATCCAGTCACTGGAAAGGGGCCACATTTGGCCCCCAGGCCTGAGGTTCCCCACCCCAATCTATAGCATAGATCTATGAACTGAACCACTTCTTCCCCCGTATCAGGAGCATCCCCTTCTGCCCCCCCCCCCCCAAAAAAAAAACCCTGCTTTAAGTCTTCCTGCCTCTCTCTAGGGGGCAGCATTGAGTTGTATTAAGACAGACAGATTTCCTCAGGATTGTTGGGTGCTGCTACTACCAAAGCAAAACGCTGTCCCCTTTCCAACTCTGCTGCTGACTTAGGGGGTGGGACGTGCACATTTAGAGCATTACAGAAGCATGTCCATGTAGCAACAATGCCAACCTGTTTTCTGCCCGACAGGAGGAGGCCTTTGCCTTGTGGATCGAGCAGTGGGCCAAGCTGTACGAAGAAGAGTCCCCCTCTCGCATGATCATTCAGTACATCCATGACAACTACTACTTGGTCAACCTGGTGGACAATGAGTTCCCACTCAACAACTGCCTGTGGCAGGTGGTGGAGGACACTTTTGAGCTCTTGAACTCCCCAGCCTAGCAGAGGACACTTCCAGCTACGTGATCCAAGCAGAAGGAATCTCAACCATGGCATGAGGGGAGCCACAACCCAAACGCTCCGCTCCAACGCAACCACAGGTCCATCTTGGCTCCCGCGGCAGCCACGGCTCTTTGCTTGAGCTATACTGTCTTCCGATCCAAAGGACTCTGGTCAAAGAGTTTGAATCTGATTGTCTCCGTCCCGTCTTGTGACCCATGCTGATGGCAGCTAGCCTCCTGTGTACCTGACTTCAACCTCCAGACCACCAGATTCGCTTTGTGGAACTGATAGAACACACTCCAGAAAAAAAAGCATGCTGAAGCATCTGGACGCTTAAACCAGTGGCCTAACAGACTCAACCAACCCATTTTCTAAAAAATGGAATGGGAATAAAGGGAACTTGCCATGCTGCTTTCACCTCTGGGGAAACTGATCAGGAATTGAACCAGGTTAAAATAAATAATTAGATGCCCAAATATGCCTGGTTTCCAAAGTGATACCCTAGAGATTCTACCTCCCACTGCTTTTGCTACTCAGACTTCTGAACACAACACCCTTTCAGAACCCCACTTGCCAGCTCCCTGAGGGGCTGCCTATAAAGTGTATGTACTTTTCGGGGGCTATTTTTTAACCACCAACCCTTTCAATAAGTATGTCTCACACACACACACCTGTACACATTTTTAATACCTGTAAAGAAGAGCCCCATTTATCATAGGTAAGGAATAACTTTTTAGTTTTCAAAGAGACAAATGAGTAATGATTGCAACATCCCACTATGACTAATAACCCTTTCCCCTTCTCACAACTTTGCTCCTCCCTTCCTTTGTGTGACAAAACTTTATCGATGCTCCCATAGTTTGCATACTGCTACCAAGCGGGAGGGTTTTTTTTAGTTTGGGTTGTGTTTTACAGCCCTGAATCTTGCATGATCTAGTAGTGATGGAGGGGATATGTTTTCAATCCAGTTGTAGCTGGTGTTAAGGGTGAGGTGAGTATGGTTAGCTCAGTGAGTCTGATCATGGAAGAGACAAAGCTCCTCGTGAATATTTGATACTGTGCACAAGGGACCTCTGGGAAGGAAGCGGGCCAGAGGTGGCACAAAAGGTCCAGCCTGCTGCTAGCACAGGGCTGTGTATCTGAACTAAGGAGCAAAGAAGAGAAAACAGCCTGCTGAAGCTGGATTAAAACAGTTGCAAAGCCTGGGGCTATATCCTAACCCTCCCATACACCAGAACGTTGCCGGGCAGCTATGGGTGGGATTACAGAATCCTCCCCAGACTAGGTGAATCGTTGCTAAGTGAGAAATGCTTTCCCAATCCATCTGTGCCTCGAACGCTAACCTGCTGAGGGGAGCTAATTACAGGCCATCAATCACTGCAGGATCTAATGGTAGGAGGGGAATTAAGGGCCGAAATGGCTGTCTGACCCCAGCAAAGCTTTTGGGGCTCAGCTGCTCTCAGCAGGGTCCTTCATCAGCAGTCTATTCAGCAGAAAAAAGAACCTGCAGGGGGCAGTGTCAGAGCTTGGCCACCCACTCGGGGGCTTAATGAAGAGCTGATGGACAGGAACATGGACAGAGGGACCTGGGAGAGGCTAAAAATAAGCCCCATGTGGCAGACAGGTGACGAGCCAAGGCAGTGAAACAGGAAAAGGGGAGGGGAGGCTGCAGATAAAGTGTCAGGGCTAAGCCAGGAGGGGGAGGGGATTGCCTGGGTCTTGGTCCCCTAATGCTCAGAGAATGGGGTCTTCAAGTGGCGTTTTATGTTGCTGATTGAGACAAGACACGATGTGGCTGATTGACCTTTAGTCAGAGTTCAAACTCAGTGTTTCGAGTTTCTAGTTCCACACCAAGGCAAGCTGCCTACTTTGTGCTGGGATTGAGGGGTGTCCCTGGGTGCTATAGTCAGGACAGGGCCCTGCACCTTGAGGCAGCTCGTGTCCGCTTGCCGAAGTCCTGCGCTACCTTCCTACCCTGCAGCGTCATGTGTCGAGGGTTGGCTGTTTGGGAAGCTGATACTCCCTGGAAACAGGAGGCTTGGCTGGTTCAGAGAAAGGTCTGCTCCAACAGATTCCAGGGGAGAGATCCCTAGGGCTTCAGGGTGCAGCACTGTTGGCAGCTTATCCCAGAGGCGGCCCCTCCACAGTCAGTAGTTCTCTTTCTCTCTCCTCAAGATGGGACATTGCCAGCTGGCACCATCTCCCAAAAGCCTGAAAGACAAGAGCCGGTCACAGACAAAGGTTACCCCAGGAGCTCCAGAGCTGTCCCCTTGGTGGAGCCGATAGAAATGGACAGACCATCCTGTTTTGGGATTACTTTATTAATGCACGCAATGTGCCACGTACTGCACAGCTGTGAACAGAGATGAGTCTTTGCCCCAAGGGGTTTACAGTCCAGAGATCACCAGGTATGTCCCGAGAGCAAGGGGCCTCTCCTCTGCATCACAGCATGCGGGCAGGAGTTGAAGTGAATCCATGCGATCAGCTGCATTTCCTCAGAGCCGTAACAAATTGCCACTGATACAGGGGGAGGGGACTGGCTTGCTCCAAGGACATGAATGGGCCTCTCTCACTGTGTGGGCTAGGGAACTTTCTCCTCCCCAAGGGGCAGTCTGTCCCACTGCTATGCCAGCAGCACTCTGGCTGGGGCTGTGTCTGCACAGAACACTCTGAGCTTGTGTCCTGTCCCTTGCAGAGGGCTGTGAAAACACTGCAGTGGGGCAGGCCCCCTGCCTGGAGTGCTCTCCTTGAACCCTGTGTTCTCCCTGCAGGCCAAATGTGGACCAGGCTAGGGGCTAGATTGTTGGGGGGGCACTACTGGCCAGCAATTCCACACCCTGGGTGTAGGCCAGGGGTTCAGTTCAAGTTCTCTCCCCTGTGCTGTGTTGCAGAAAGAGGAGGGTCCCCTTGCTCACTAGTGTTGCTCTGAGAGCAGGTAAAAATCAATTACCAAGGCTGGAGTGCAGCAGGGCTAGCCAAGCTGCTGGGCTCAGGATATCTCTGTTAAACCTTCCCCTTTGATGCCTGCTCTTTGGATCAGACACACTCCAGCTCCTCCACAGCAAAGCAACAGGGCCAGCTCCTAGTCTAGCGGAGCCATTGAGGAAGTCAAGAGCCTTGCAGGGATGTTTCCTGTGGGAGCAGCCCATTGCTACACCTGGGAGGGGGAAGGCGGTCCCTGGGCCAGAATCTCAGAGCAGAGCTCCAGAGACAGTTACTCTTATGGAAGATGAAGTCTTGGTTCCTCTGGTGATCCCCATGCTAGAGCCACCAGGTGCTGCTGGGGAAAAGATCTCCGTAGACTCACTCCTTGCCCAGAGCAGCTCTCAGGCCATTTTTCCCTTTGGCCAAAGCAGGACGCTCTTTCCTTGAGTGGGAGCAACTCTGGAGAGGAGCTAGCCCTTCAGTGCCTCCCTACCCACTGGAGAGCACATCCCTGGTCATTGTACAAATAAGAGGATATACTAGCAAGCACCAAATATAGCTAGCTCCACCCTACACACAAGTGGAGTATGGGCCAGGATCTCCTGGTACAAAAGCCACATTATCTTTGTAAGATGAGACCCAGCTCTCCTCCTCCTGGCCTGCCTGCCAGGCTCTACAGTGGCAGCACTAAAACATGCCAGAGATGGAACCCCTTGTAAAGCCAAATCTGCAGAACAAAGCTAGCTGCTGCCTCTGCGCCCCACTGTGTATGGGGCCCAATGCCAAGTGTGCCTGACTGCTGCTGCTGGAGGAAGGTTGTGTTCTGCCTTGCTTACTAACTCCAAATTTGATTCTACTCAGAGCACTCTGCTCTTAGGGCTGAGGTCCATTAGAAGCACTTTCTCCCATGGCTCTTTGGTCTCCGTGGGTGGGAAACCTTTCCTCCCACCAACCAATTTGAAAGTTGGTAGAAATGCCACGGGCCAGACCCGAAGGATTCCGATCATGGATCCATCCCCTCTCCTTGAGAGTGTGCACTCATTTTGGCTCCTTTCTGAGCTTGCTCTTTCAAGGGCTGGATCTATGGGTAGGAATTGGAAAGATCCTGGTCTACCCCTTTACTGCTACTTTCACCCTGCTGGGAGCAGAGCAGCGTAAGGGGGTGGCTCCTATTGTGAAGCGGAAGAGAGGGAGTCGAGAAGCACACAATGAGTTAATGGTAGCACCAGTCAGTCCACAGAGGGAGGGGCAATGGGGATCCTCCAATTGGGCCTGGCACAAAATTCTTTGCTTTTTAATTTCCAAGCAACAGAGCAGGGGAATTCATTCTGGGCCACAGTGAGAATCGGAAAGTTGCTTCCCATTGGGTTCTAACACTATCTGCTTCCTTCACTAGAACATCAGGCAACCCTGCCCATGTGTGTGTAAAGGGCATCTGGATCAATGGGCACTTCTAGAGTGAGCAGGACACAGACAGACAGCAGCAAATTTTATTTATTTATTTATTTTAAATTTATACCCCGCCCCTCCTGCCCATAGGGCAGCCCGGGGCAGCGAGCAACATTCAATAATAATAATTTTAAAATAAATAAGTTGGGGAAACCCCCCACCCCCGCCACAAGCCTGACAGAACAGCCAGGTCTTACATACATGCCGAAACAGCAGGAGAATGGGAGTCAACCGATGCAGCCAGCATCCCCCTTTATCTGCTGGGGGGTTATTTTCCAGGCAGCAGTGGGAATCCCCAGAAAAATCTACCAACATTTTCCCTTCAGAATGAATAACGGGGGCCAAGGGACCAAGCTGATTGCCTGGGTTATGTTAGCTGCTAGGCAGAGAGGACAGCATTCAGAGCTGCTCTGGGGGCACAGCCTGGTTCTTTCCCTGTCTGGGCACCATGGTGGTGGATAAAAACAGGACTAGGGTCGGTGTACACAACAGCAACTGGTGTCATGAACATCCCGTGGCTCCCAGGAGTGGGACACCAATCTCCCTTGCCTGGGAGTTGGCACAGGGCTAAGGAAAGCAGCAGGGAGCTCTTACCCAAGACATTAGGTTCTTGTCTTCAGTTTCCAGGAAACGCTGGGACACCTGGCTCTGCAGACAGCGTCTCCTCCATATCCTCCAGCCCCATTGCACCCGCCTCTCCCTGACCTATGGGGACAAAGAAAAGGTGGTTAGCTCCCTCTGCTCCACACCCACCCAGAGCACAGCTCCTCTGTTTGGCCTCATCATCTTCCAAGTCACTGTTCCTTAAGCATCACTGTGGAATGGCCCCTAGAACACTAGTGTGCATGCCCCAGTAATCACCAGGAGCATCGCTGGAGCCTTCTCAAGGTTGCATTTTGAATGCTGGCATTGAGCAAGAGAACAACCTTGCCCATCTCCAAACTCCTCCTCCACCGTTATTCCCAGTCTCAGCTCCTCACAACTTACCCCGTATTGCTGGCCTCCCTAATTAAACTGAAAGCTCCCCTTGGTGAACCAAGCTGCTCAGTCTCACTGCTGTGATGTTGCTCCCCCTGCTCTGCCTCTTGACTCTTTTGGAGACAGAGCATCTGGATAGCAACTGAGGGGCTGGGGACAACCTGAAGGGGGCACACTTCTTGCTGCAGACAACTAGAACAGACCCCAGCTACCTCCTGTCCAAGGAGTAGGACAAAGGGCAATTACACTATTATTTCTCTAGTGATTTCAGTGTTCAAAGTACTTTGTAATCCTTAGCTCGTTCACACTCACAGCAACCCTGTGAATTAGCTCATTATTCCCATTTTGCAGATGGGGAACTGAGGCTCAAGACAGTGAGTTGCCCAAGGCCACCCAGCAAGCTCATGGCTAGGATAGAACTTGAACCTTCACCTCCCAGATCCAAGTCCAACACCTCAAGCCACTAGGCTACACTGGTTCTCAGTGTCTACCTTAGGGGTGTCGATTGATCAAACAGGCTGAGGATGTAATGGGAGGGGAACAATGGAAGGAGGTGGTCAGGGTTAGATAGGACAGTCAGAGGAGCCTAGTGGCTATCAGGACTTGTGAGTCCTAGCCTCACCTATTCCACTGAGCCACTGCATGCACTTGAGACAAGGCGGCTTAGTGGCCTGGGAGTATCTGCCACCCCCTTTAATAAACACTGGGGGAGGGTAACAAATGTGAAAAATGCCAAGTGATGCTGGGCTAAAGACATTAGTGAAGTGTTCCTCTCGCTGTGGCTCGCTCACCAGGGCCTGTACCACTAGCTCTGCCCGGCTGGCATCCTTCCAGCACAGCCATGCCCTCACCAGCCGCCGCATTCTCCTGGCATCCTGGAACCGGCGAAGCAGCACATGGCATCGCCAGCGTCTGAGGTACTTCCTCCTGGATGCAGAGAGGAAAGAGGCATGGGGTGCTATTAATGAACTCACTCCTGCCGGCCATGCCCTTGCTCAGTTCAAAGGCAGGTGGTGGAGAAACCTGCCTCAGGGGAAGGAGCGGAGCGGGGCAGGCCATTCCCTTCTGATCTCAGTCTCCTATGAACAGGAGAGCCCTGAAGAGTTAGCAGGTGCCATGTGAGAAGGATCTGACAGAGACCAAAGGCCTCTCTTTAGACCCAGAATAGGATACCAGCTTCCCCCCATACCCCAATGCAGCCCTGTCCCAAATCATTCCTCCAACAGCAGCAGGACTTACACCATCCCTTGCTCTTCGCAGGCTAGTAAGGAGAGAAACTTCCCGTCACCTCCTAAATAGGCCTGACTCACCTAGTGGCAAAAGCCTCCCAATTCCTCTACCATCCCCTCAAGCTGCCTGCTTCCTGCCCTTCCCAACCCCCGTACACTGGCGCCCCGGGTACCGCCATTCCTCCCTGCTCCTGGCCTCTAAAATGAAGGATAACGACAGTCAAAAATGCAGGACAATGTGGGGCATCTGCACACGTTAATTTATGCACATTTATTAAAGTTCTGGAAAATTCAGGTGTCCCACAAAATCTAGGGTACTCTTTCAGTGGCTCTGAAAGTCCCAAGAAATCCAGGACACTTGAGAAGTGTGGTTACTGCTGTTTAGAAATATTAATCTTGTTGACTCTCCCTTAAGCAACCAGATCACATGGGCAGGGTCCCCCAGGATGGATGGATGGATGAAGGACCTGAATTTCAACCTCTAGCCAGTACTGGAGATGCTATTTCCCCATCACTAACAGATGAGGACACAAACAGCAGCAACGCCCCCTGCAGGTCACTCCATGCCAACCTCATCCAGCTCAAGCTTACCCAAGCCACTGTCCATTGTGCTCAGAGCTGCTGTGCTCCATCCAGGCATGGTTGGGTGCCCATTCCATCACCTCAGGCCTCTCCCGAAGCTGCAGCCTTTGTGCCCTGCTCTGGTCTCGGTAGTTCATCAGCCAGAGACGGAAGACGCTATGCAGCAGCCTGGAGTGGGGTGTTGGATGGTCCTTGCCTCTCTGTCGCTGCTCTAGAGAGACAGCAGAGGGGCAGTGGTGTCACTAGGCTCTGCAATTGCATAGGGCCCCAAGAGACAGCCCACCAGTGCCCTCCTTGCTGCTCCAATGTGCTGCGGGGAAGGCGGCCTTTGACCCCAGTAAGCCATCCATGGGGGCAGCCTTCAGTACTTATTTGCCAGACACTTTTGTCATATTGCAGGGTGTCTTCCACCATTACGCATCATGGTCAGCACACATGCATTGGGGGTTATGGGGCCAGCTCCCTTAAGGTCCCTTCCAGCCACCACCTACAATGCACATATGCTAGCTAGGAGTTGGTGCCAGGAATGCCCTGCAATGGGTCCACGCTGGCTGCAGCCCCTTCTGCCCGAGGGGGGGGGGCGCACCAGAAATGGGCCCTGCACATTAGAGCTCTGGGAGGGCCGGAGCACGCCCATTAGGGCTCATTCCCACCCACCCCACTTCAATGGAGCTTGCAATGACCAGCACAAGCTCATTGTGGGCTCTGGTGCTGGTAGGACCTGTGAACGGCCCACGTTGGAGTAGCCACCTCCCACCAATAATCCTGATTAGGACCACCCCCCTCAGTGGGCTAGCACCAGCCCCTTGCATGAGATATCAAGCCAAGCGAATGCCAAAGGGGATCAAAAACATCCGTCCTAGCTGAGCCGGAGCTACCTGCCCCCTTCTCCTGCACATGCACGGGCTCCAGCCCTAGCCCCCCCTTCATCCCCACACTTGTCCAGGCCCCACTCTCTTACTGATTGACCAAGCCAGAGGCATTTTCCTGAACTTCCTCGCTCCAACACCGGTGCATCGCTGCCGGGAGCAGAGAGAGAAGGCTGCTGCTCTTGTCCAGTAGTTACAGGCCTAAGAGAGATTCACAGAGCAGTGGTCACGGGGGAGCAGAGTAAGCCCTTTTCCTGAGCCACACAGACAAGACACATGGCCACAGCCCTGGGGATGGATTAACAAGCTACGTCCTGGGTTCAGACACCAAAGTTCAGAGCCCTGCAGCAGGAACGAACCCCTGCAGTTTGCTGGCTGGGCATCTTTCAATAACCATAGTCCTGCCTGCTCTGCATGGACACTCCCTTCAAGGGAAGGGTGGGATAAAAATTGAATCAATAATAATCACTAATGACCCGAGGGCGGGGATTGCTCCAGTGCCTTTGGCTACGTGCTCCACTGGTTAGGGTGGTGGCATGGGAACTCGGCCTGCTGGGTAACCCTGGGCAGGGTTCAATGGAGTGACGAGGGGTCCAGATGGAAGAGGCCCTTCATGACCACAGGAACCCAGCCCTACATTGTGGGGCCCACCCCAAGCCATCTCTCCCCCTTTTCTGTCTTCCCGGTCCAAGATCCCAAGTCAGGCAGGAGGTGCCACACATATGCAGGGGGACAGAACGAGACCAGTAGCTGTAGTCTGGGGTCCATAGGTGCTGCTATAAATGGAGAGGCAGGCAGCTGCGCTGGGATCCACAAGTCTGCGAGCCCAGCCATGCACTCTGGTGTGGCTGCATTACATCCTAGACACTAGGGCCCATTCCAGCTAGCAACCACCTCTGTGGGGCCTGACTTGGCTTGCTGGCACCAGCACTCCTGCTTCCTCAGCACAGGAGGGTGGGGGTGTGTGTGTGCTGTGAAGCAGGAGCCATAGGCAGCAGCAAGCCCAATGGAAGCGGGTGGTTAGAAGGAAGCAACCCCAAGTCTGAGACAGGTAATCGCCCCCTCCCAGGAGAACTCAGAGGAGAAGAAGAGATCTCCGGGAAGTCACTCCCCCCTCATCTAGTTAGACTGTTGTTGTTATTATTATTATTATTATTATGATTATTTTATTTAGATGGTACTAGCAATGTGCCCGGCCCTGAGCAGTCATTAGAGACAGGTCCCTGTCCCAAAGGGCTTACAATCTAGGCTGGGCAAGGAGATGGGTGGCAAGGGGCGTGGAGGGGAGAGAGATACATTTATGTATTATGTATGTGCTTTCAGGCGGGGAATCTCCCTTACTGTGTGTCTGTGCAAAGTTCAGGTTACAAAAATACAAATCATCAATAAGGTTGTTACTGCCTTCCACCCAAGAGGTGGCTGCATGTTAGCAAGGGACGCTGAATGGAAGAGAGGCCAGACACCTGCCACCCAAAGAGACCAGGGAGCTGTCCCATACCCCATACACTTCTCACACAAGCCTGGGAAGAGAATCCAGTCTGCCTCACCTGTTTCACCATAGCCATGGAGTCCAAGTGCGGGGCTTGATGCCCCCTAGTGGCCACCCTCCAGCGCTGCAAGGCTTTCCCCCCAGGGGGTCTGTGCACGCAGTTTCTCTCCTCCATCTGCCACTGCGTAGCTTTCAGGAACTCCATCCTCCACTGGGCAAAGCACAAAGTGAGGGTGCGCTGCTGCCTGGCATTCAAAAACCAGCCAAGTGTGGATCTGCGGGCAGTGACCTGGGACCAAGCAACGAGGATCCTGGAAAAAGAACACCCACTCTGGGTTCCTGCACCAACCAGTCCCACCTTGCCCTGGGGGTGCCACTCACAAGAGTCCAATGCTGGGGCAAGGTACTCCAAGCACACATGGGGTTTCCAGTCACACTGGTGGGAGCAGTCAGCCAGATGACTGTATTCTGCTCAGAGTTCCTCGCAGTTCCCCAGAGTGCAAGGCCTCAAGCCACAGCAGGGTGGCGCTGGACAGACCTTCCTGAGGCAATGGGACCTCTACTACTCATGAGGGAAATGCAGCCCCAGGCGCGACCAGAGTATTCTTCTGTGGTCCTCAAACATTTTAGCCTGCACCCCCGCTTTTCCTTGTGTGTGGTACAGTCCCCACCATGCACATATATACACCTTGCTACCTCTTCCCTTTGCCTCTCCCCCTCCCACCCCCACACTCCTCTCACTACTCCATTTTGGAAATTCCCTCAAGCCCAGTCAGGTTGGAGCTAGAGGTCTGGTAGCTGTGCGCCTTCTTGTGTCCCTCCTCCCCCACCCCGATACCTCCTTCCTTCCCAGTTGGAGAACCAAGACTTAAGGGATAGCAGACACCCCACCCACTGACAGGCACCTCATCCAGACCCTGGCAAAGCAGCAATGCAATTCTCCCCCTCACTCAGCCAGCTGTGGAGGGAGCTGGCCTGATTTCTGCAAGTGCTTCATGCAGAATCTGCTTGGAGACACCAAACGTCCTCCCGTGGGCTAGGGTTGCCACCTAGGCAAAAAAATTAAGAAACACTTATGAAAAATACATGTTACAGGGCCTGAATCGGCACCTTATGTGCCAATGCAGGAAGTGCTCCTTAAAAATGTGCCTAGGTGGCAACCCTACTGCAGGCACAATTTCACACTTCAGTACGGAGGACAGCAAGGGCCACTGTAAAGAGGCCAGAGATGCAGGATGTCCTGAAGTAGGATCAGTATATGGCAAGAAACGTGGGGGGAGGGAAGCATCTTTCCCTCCCCAAATAGCATCCCTGCCTCCTCTCCCCTCCTCGCAGCTGACCCCTTTCTGGGCTGGCTGTTGGGGGCTTCCAAGTGTCCACAGGGGTCCTCTGCAGAAGCCAGAGAGGAGTGCAACTGCTAGACCTTTCCCACGCCCCACTCCTCCCTGCAAAGCTGCATTTAAAAAGAACCTCCTGGACTCCCCTCCTTCCCAAATCCATAACACAGACTTCCCTTGTGCTGCCCCACCAGTGTGCCTCAGCCCCCTACACATCTGGGTTTATGAGGGAGCTCCCTCCAGCGTCTCTCACTCTCTGGGCTCTCAGTACTGTCAATGGCAGTGGAGGCAGCACTTTATCAGAGATGAACTCCTTCCACAGAGGGACAGCAATTTTCCCCATATCACCTACAAGCAACCATTCCTGCTTGCTTCACACCTGGGCGGGATCGCAAGGGGGACCCAGAGGTGACACTAGCTTTTATACCTGTGGATCTGGACTATGAGGAGATAACTCAGCCTCAAACCTTCAGTCACAGCCTCTTAAGCTGTCCTGCTTTTAACTCCCAGGCTGCTCCTTTGTTCCTGTTTCCATTATGCAAATCAATGTTTGAGGAATGAGGTATAAATAGTCTCAGCCCCACAGGCCTCTATGGAGATCAAGGGTGTCTGTGGAGGGCTATCCTAGCATGACAAATGCCCCCCTTCGGAGGCAGCAGAGCTCAGCCTGTACCAGGCCCAGGTGGGGAATCAGACACAGTGCTTTTCCATCAAAGGAGAGCTCAGTGGGAAGGGGGATGTTTATCAAACATGCTTCAGGAAAGGGGAGAGCATCTGTGCAATAGTGTCCCTTGCTCAAACAGACTCAAGTAAGGGGGAGGGATGGAGAACTGTCACATGGTACATTGTTGTGGGGGGCTGCGCTTACCATAACCCCTAGGCTTTAATCATTTTTCTCCCCTCCCCCCAACCCGGGGCCAAATCCTGCAACCTTTGTTCCTTGACTCAGGCAAATCCCCATTGTCTTCAGAGAGAGAGATGTCAAAAAGGATTGGGCAAAAGTCATCGGCTATGTCCTGCCATTGGTTCCTAAACAGGACACACGGTTGCTTTTCTTAAGCAATGACATCATGGCATGGCCCAAGGACTCAACTAGGGCCAGTATAGCTTATAGGATAAAAGGTGTTGGCTTTAGACCTAGAAGTTCAGGGTTCAAATCCCATCTTAGCCATGAACTCACAGGGTGTCCTTGGGCAAGTCACTCAGCTCCCCATCTGTGAAATGAGACGAAGACTAAAATGACCCACCCAACAGGGTTGTTGTGAGGATAAACTAGATCAAGACTGGAAAGCAAAGTACTATAAATGATAAATTACACCTCCCTGGGCTGTTTGGGTGTTTCAAAAAAGGTCTGCAGGTTGAAAGGAGAAGTTTTTGCTTTTTTACTTAGCAAGGCATTGTGGCCACTGCATCCCTGTTCAGGAGAGAGCAGGGAACCTTTTCCCGCCCAAAGGACACTTTGAAAATGAGTACAAGCTCCAAAAGGCCAAACAGAAGTTAGGGATGGGGTGTTTAAGGGGTGAGCTCAGAAAGAGGAGGGTCCAGGTCATGGATCCATTCCCTATCCTTGTGTGCATGCCCTCATCTCTGCTCCCCAACCTTGATCTCAGTCATTTAGTGCTGGGGTTAGGATCAGGATGTAGGGGCCAGATCGAGGAATTGGACAGGAGCAAGAACAAAACAAAACTAGATGAAGGCTTCATTTGGCCTTTGGGGCCTGAGGTTCCCCACCCCTGCTCTACAGGGTGTAGGACTGAACTAGTATTTAGCATTCCAAACCCTGTTAATGGAGGAAGGATGCCAAAGGATTTGAACTTGCAGGATGCTTCAGATGCTGCCAGTCCCCAGTCAAAGCTGTGGTGCAGCTCTAGCAGGTTCTTGTGGGTTTCTCTCCCCAGCTAGGGTTCAGATTTGCCCACAGCAGCACTGTCTCTCACTCAGAAAGGTCTGCAGACTCCATGCCCTTAGAGGTGCCTGTGCCTCCAGAGACTCTGGGGTGGCATTTTCCTCCTGCTTGCGGGCACAGCAGGCAATGGCTTGGTGGGCATTGCCAGTCCTCTGCCCATCCACAGTCACTTTCCTCTCTGGCCTTTCAGAAGTTTTGCTCTTTGTTGCCTCCACTTTAACAGCAACAGGCTCCTACCCTAAATATACCAGAGTGGGTTAAACTACAGGAGGCTGAGATCCACCAAACCGGGGGTCTTCCAAGACAGGCCCTGCCTCCCAGATGCCACCTTTCCAGCTCCGCTGAGCCAGTCTGTTCGTGCCAGTCCTGCTTCCTGCTGGCTGGGTTTCTCTAGAAAGAAGCTTCCTTTCTCAGGCCCTTGCTGCTGCGCTGGGCACTCCTCCCCCTGGCTTCCATGCTAAATCCCCTTCCTCAAATGTACCTTTAAAAGGGAAAAGCCTCCTGCTTTCTGCCCGATTAACAAGTGCACCGCATGCTCTCGAATATGCACAGATCACAGACGGGGTTGTTAGTCAAAGGGCTGGGAGCAGGCCAATTAACCCTGTTAAAAGCCACAGGGTTCCTGGCAGCCACTTGGCAGGGTGTAGTCATTAGCAGGGACTCTAAGTAAGTACCGTTGTTGCTAGAGGAGGCCTCCTGGAAGCATCTCCAGCCAGCGCCTTCTACAGCAGAGTCCATCCCTGGTGTAACTCCATTAATTCAGTGGTGTCTCACTACCGAGGAAGACACCGTAGGAAAAAAGCTATTTGGAGCCTCCCTACCAGCTAGGAGTAGGGGGAGGGGGTGTGAGGGAGGTATCCCCGATTGGCTGAGATCAGGGGAGATTCCCTCCCTGAGGCAGAATAATCATTTTTGCCAGCCCAGATTGTGGGGGCAGGGGAAACACCTCTGTGGAGTATGAAGAGGGAAGGGCTTCATGACCTCTCACTTGGAAGCCAGGCCAAGCCAGCTTCCTTCACAGAGTCCAGCCTGGCACATTCTTTCACCTTGATTTCCTGGGAACGACAGATCAGGCAGGGGGTAGAGGCTTTCAATCCAATCCCAACGGAACCGGACTGATTCTGTCGGATGCAGGTCTGGCATCCCTATCCCCACAGAACGCTGTGACATCACAGCACTCCATCATGGGCACAGCCATGTCAGAAAAGATGTGGGGAACGCTTTATCCCCTCCTTTGCCGACATGGCACTCTGCAGGAGGCGGGGCTATGACAACCCAGCACTCCATGGGGCAGGGCTAAAGCATTCCTTGCCCCTTGTCTAATGTGGCTCTGCCCCCCATGGAGTGCTGAGACATCAATGTGCTCCATGGGAGTGGAGTCAGCTGGAAAAGTCAGGCCCAGGCTCAGGCCCAAATATGCAGCCTGAGCAGGGCTCTGTCTTAGACCCCCATTAAGGGACAGACCTTCAAAAATATTGTGGGAGCAACAGGAGCTAGTTCACAGAAACAACAGTCATGAAAAGCTCCCCTCGGTTTTGGGACAACAGGGCCCAGCTCCCACGTCCAAAATCAGACCCTTCTCTTGTAAATGACACTCTTACTTGGGGCTCTCTTACTGCAAAGCCAGAGCAGACAGACCTGCGCAAGAGGTGATGCTCGCAGCACAAAGCAGCATGGCGCCACTGGACGGCTTGGCAGCACCAGACCCGCAGGACCATTGCCTTCCTCTTCTGGGAGCTATGCTGAGCCCACTGCAGCTGCAAGCACCGCAGGACACGTTTCTCTGGAATCAAATGCGGAATCAAATCAGAGCAGCTGATGGCAGCATCTTATCAGGATCCCTTGTTACTTTCCTGGATCTGCCACAGCCTCATTGTGTTACCTTAGGCAAGTCACTTACCCTCATGTTGTCTCTGTAATATAGGATACATTCCTGCCACACAGCAGATTACTCTTTGTAAAGCACTTTCGGTCTCTCCGATGTAGGACCTATTGCAGTACAATTGTTACAGCCCATATGTGACTGGATCCTGCTACAACTGAATTCTAAGTAAGCTTTGGCAATTACTTCAATGAGGACTGGATGGGACCCCTCATGTTGTCTCAGACCCACAGACACGTAAGACTTTGCATGTTCCTATATTGCACATCAAAGCTCTTTGAAGATTACGATGAGAGCAGAGACAGAACCCTGCCATTCCAAGAGGACAGAGTCTGACTCCATGAGTGAAGGGAGACTCCTGATCAGCTGTGATCATTATAGAGTAAGATACCAGGGGTGGGCAAAGGTCCCAATCCAAAGAGCCGCACATAGAGACCTTTGTATGGCCAAAAGTCACCACTGAATGTCACTCTAGCCCTAAGCTGCCCTGAGCTGTTTTAGGAGGGGCGGGGTAGAAATTTGATTAAATAAAAATAAATAAATAAATAATGTGCACACATGCAGGCACATTCTCACACCCACACACAGTGTCTTACAGAATCACTCTCTGCCTTGGGGCTGCTACCTCAGTCCACCCCTCCCTCTCCCACTGCCACACTCCCACCGACAGTGCTCACCTCTCCAGTCTCCACCACCCACCAGTCCAGGCTGCCCAAGGCTGGGCACTCACCTTTCCCGTCTTTTCCATGCACCAGCAAGGACCATCTCACACTGCTGCTGCGAACGCCCAGCAATGGGCAGCCCCTGCCGGCATGGAGAGGCGGCAACCAATGCTAGGTGGCACATGTGAAGAAGGAAAAACTGAGGGAGTCACATGGGACACCCCAAATCCAGCAGCAACTTCTTTCAAAAGCTGCAGCAGAGAGAGCCACACGCAGCTTCCAAGCCACCATTTGCCCACCTCTGGTATCGAGGTCACAAGACTGGAAGGGACCTCAAGGATCATCTAGTCCAGCCCTCTGCACCACTGCAGAACCTGCCGCATCCCAACCATCCGCACAGAGAAAGCGTGCCAATAGCTACAAGTAGAGACTGGGACCAACCAGAACACACCGATGCCTGAAACAACAGGAAATCATTTTAGAAAAAGAAGGCTCCAGATGTCCCAAACAGGTGAGTCACACCCATTCTTCAGGGGAAGGCGAAAAACCCTCAGAGTCAACTGGCAATCTGCCCAGAGGGAAAATTCCTACCTCAACTCAAATATGGCGATCAGTTAGACCCTGAGCATGCACGCAGGCCCCACCAGCAGAGCATGCACGCAGGCCCCACCAGCAAGGCACCTGATATACAGTATAGTCCCCAGGCCTCAGAATGCCCTGACAGTCCCACCTCCAGCTGTAGACAAGTTTGATGCTACAGGAAGAAAGTTGGGGGGACCCAACGTGTATTGCTGGGAGGGAAAAACACTCCATCCTGTAGCATCAAATATTATAAACCCCTCACAAGATATATGCCATCAATTTATCCAACTCCATTTTGAAGCTATTCAGATTCCTTGCTCCCACAACTGCCCCTGGAAGCTTATTCCAGTAGTTTCACTGCTCTAATTGTCAAAAACCTTCTTCTAATTTCCAGTCTAAACTTATTGATAACCAGCTTTTATCCATTAGTTCTTGTACCCACGCTCCCTTTTAGTCTGAACAAATCTTCCCCCTCTATTGCGTTAACACCATAGAGAGAGAGAGAGAGAGAGAGAGATAAAGATACACACACACACCCCATGTAATCATATCTCCCCTCAGCAGCTCCTTCAGCCTCATCTCATAGGGTAAGCCCTCCATCCCTCTGATCATCCTGGTAGCTCAACGTTGCACTTGTTCCAGTCTGAGTTCATCCTTCTTATGCTAAGGTGGCCAAACCAAGGCTCCCAGGCAACTCAAGTTCAACTCCCAAAGAACAGCTCAATCATCTTCCATGCCCAGCACACTGCCAGGGTCACTTATGCCTGGCTGTCCCCAGCCCATTAACCCTCTTCACCTCTCCGGGCAGCATCTTCCTGAGGTTGGGTTGCTCCCAGCAGTGCCTGCCCAGGGCCCAAAAGAGAAGGGATGCAGCAGGTGGCACAGGCAGGGGCACTTCACCATACAGGGCAGACCAGACACAGGGCAACAGCACTGGAGCCAGGGAGACCAGGGTTCCTGGCCACTTCCCAACAGGGCTGCGTCTGTTTGCCCTAGCACGTCCCGAGTTCCATTCCCCATCTCATCAGCCAGACCCTGCCCAAGCTACAAATATAGACCCCATCAGGTATTGCCCAGTGCTGCCTGGAGATGGGAATGCTGCCCCCAGAGCAGGCACAGGCTGATGGTTCTCCTGCAGGCTCTCCCAGCTACACTGACACTGGACACGAGGGAGTGTGTGTGAGAGAGAAAGCGCATGTGCGAACGCGTGTGTGCAATGCATGCACAAAGTCCCTCTTGTGGCTCTTGGCCACATGAAGATTTTGGTAAGCGGCTGGAAGGGTTGAGAATTTTGGCCACCCGGTTCCCCGATACTCCATGGAGCATTTCACTTTCAATCCTGTAGAGGGCATTTGTGCACAAGCACACATGCTTATGTACAAGCAGACACACGCCACTTTGTGATACTCCAGAATCAGGGAGCCGAAAACTAGCACTAAAAGCAGAACGACTTCTCCCAGATTGAATCAAGATCCTCCTTCAGCCTCTTCTACGAAGAGCCTTGTTCAGGGCATCCTGCCTTGGAGCAGGGGGTTGGACCAGATGATTCTTTGGGTTACCTTCCAGCCTTACAGTTCTAATGGGGTAGTGGAAGAGGGGGGTACTTACTCTGCCAATAAGCATGCCAGCACCTCAGGGACTCCACTGCCTTTTGGCTGGCCCGATCCGTGAATCGCTGGTCAGCTTCTGCTTTCTGAATCAGTCTCAGCTTCCAGAGGACAAAACCAGTCCGGCAGCAATGGAGACTGGACTGCTGGGAGGCCAGCTCTCTGCGGTTCTTAGTAGCCACCACCCATCTGTGCCAGCTGAGCAGAGTCCTGAGTAAGGAAGGGTGGAGAGAGCAAGCAGGTGTTACCAGACAACAAAAACCACGTGTAAATCCATCACATGTTGATTTGGGTTTTCTGCCAGTGAGGGGCTACTGGTAACCATGCCGAGCAGGGAAAGGATTTTTTGAGAATGGCAGGGAACATTTAAACCCAGATGTGCCTTCTGGTCTGACCATGGAGCAGCATGGGACCTAGAGTGGCATGCAAGATCCCTTCCTGAAGCCACTTCTCTATGGTCTCTCGGAAGATCACCATAGGGCGGCATGCCTCTCTAGACGTTAACAGCAGCTCCGCACTACCCACAAGCATGCTTTTGGGGAAACATCCTGTGTTAAACATGCGGCACAAAACATGTTCACACATATAATAGGAAAATGTGTATTTAAAGCCTAAAATGAGTGGTTACATTACATCTGGTAATACTCAATTTCACACAACACCTTCATAATTGCATGTTGACAGCACGTTTCAGCCAAGATCTCAAAGCATATGGATAAGTTGAATGAGCTACCCATCTGACACATAGAACCTAGTAGTCTCAGCTCCCCATTCCCTGCTCTCATCACTAGATACTACTGTCCCTTTCTACCTATCTGTGTTGGAGCAACAGGTCTGAGACTTTCAAAGCTGCCTAAGGCACATTCAAACTGGAGTTGTGCCTTTAAATCCACTAAATAACCTCAATTTTCGTGGTTTGGGGAGGGGTTAATTTAAGCTCCAATGCCAAAAAAAGGCATATTGTCTAGTGCATTCTGAGAAGGATGGTCCAGTGGTTAAGGCACTAGCCTAGGGCTTTGGGGAGTCAGGTTCAATTCTTCCTGCTCTGCCATGCTTATCAGGACCTCACCCAGACAGCAGAGTGAGCCTGCGATACTGCCAGATCTTCAGGGCTTGCTGCGTCTGAGCCGACCAGATTGCGAAACACCTCTGCAGGAGTCGCTTCTCCGTTCGGTGCGACAAGATCTCAGGTAGCTCCAGTTTGTTGCCGGAGCTGGGCTGCTGTAACCCAAGTCAAAGAGGGATCTGAAGTCATGCAGACACTACTCCAAGCCTCCCCTTCTGCTGCTCCGACCCCCCAGGCTTGCTAGGATCACACGAGCCCATTCATACCCCTAAATCCAAGCCACATTCCACCAAGTTGAGGCCTACAAGCCGATCTGAGCCTGACAGGACCCAAGTGGCCCTGTCGGGCTTGGTTTGAACACATTCCTGGCCCACGTTGCTAAGGGTTGAGTCAGGCTCCCTAGCTGTGGGAGGGCGTCCCCCTGCACAGAGCACCATGACAGTCCTGAATGCAGCTGGGGAGCTATGAAGTCGGCAAGAATGGCAGTCGGATAAAACCCAACAGGCAGCGTCACAGCATTACCTGAGCCTCCTCCCTTTGGCAGCTTGTGTCTTCCCATGTGGAGTAACCGGACAGAGGCTGGGTCCCACAGTCTGCAACCTGCAGCTCCAAAGCCTGGAAGTAGCTTCTGATAAAGCAATCCTCCCTGCAAGACAGAGCGAGCGGTGCCTGATGCTTCTCTCTCTGTAGAGGGAAGGAAGAGCCTTTTCCCTCCCGCAGGCTACTTTGAAAATTAGTATAAATTCTATTGGCTGCACGGGAGTTGAGAGGGAGGCACTTAAGGGGTGTGCTCAGGATGGGGGAAAGAAGGGGAGGGTCCAGATCATGGAACTATCCCACAGAACTATCCACTAACCTTGAGTGCATGAGCAGAGGAACTGGATCCACGGGCCAGATACAGGAATTGAAAAAGGGCCAAACAAAAAGTAACCAAGGGCTGGATTCGGCCCATGAACTAGTGATTCCCTGCCTCTGCACTAAAGCATTGGTGGGAAGGAAGGGAAAACTGGGGGTAGCAAGGACACAAGTCATAGAAAACCGCCACATGCAAGAGCGGGAAAAAACAGGGGTGAACTCACTTGACTCGGGGATTCCACAGAGGGGAATTGGCCGGCAAACGGAGCTCTCTGACCAGTTCATCTGGCTCTTTTGGGTAGCAGTGCTGTCTCAAAGAAGGGGGGACAGAATGGGACAGCTGGGCAGCATCCTCAAGGGTCAGGAGGGAAGACATGCTGTTCCAGCTGCTGTCACAGAGGCTGTCCTCCTGCTCACATGAATGAAAGAACATGGCTGTGAGGCTGGTGCTCTTAACCACATCCCTCTGACCTTCACCCTAGACCCCTTGGGAAGCTCAAGGTTCACCCCTCTGCAGGCAAAGAGACTATTCCCCAGTGAGTCCCCTCACTGGAGCTAAAGCAGGTATCTAGCCACATTTCCTCAGTGAGAGAGCTCTCATCATCTCTATGGTGCCTCCAAAGGCCAGGAGGCAAACAATGTGCAAGTGCAGCAGAGCCCAGTTCTGCCACCTGTTTGTCTTGGCAGCCAAGCTCTGGGTACTGCCTCCATTTCCCTCTCCATAAGTGAGTATAAGAATATTTCTTCACCTGGGCAAAGCACACTGAGAGCCTCTGAAAGGCACTAAATGTGATGAAGCTGAAGCAAAGGAGTGCCTTGCCCAATTGCAGGAATAGAAAGAAGGCCTCCTTAATCACAATATGGGGTCTAACTGCTAAACAGCACTGTTTCCTACCGCGTTAAACAGACCCTGTAATCCTTCCTTGGGATGAGCTGGCTTCATGTTGTCATTGCGATCTCCCCACAGAGAATGGCCTCAGGGACAGAGGCCTGCTAACCAGACTCTCTCACCTTTTCCAAAGAGCCACTGAAGACAAGAGGGGCAAGAGTGTTGCTGTGGAACCCAGAGGACAAAGAGGACTGTTCCAAATCCAGCAAGGTCAGAGGTGGCTCTTCTAGGGGTGCCCCAAGGTGATGTCCAAGAAACTTCAGCTGCAAAGTCCTATGGTGCCACAGCCTCAGAGTCTCCTGTAGCCTGCGCTGCTTCAGGGCCTGATGGAAGAAACTAAATAGGAGAGGGTCAGGATGGCAAAGTGAGGGTCTTCAAGGTTACCAATAAATCCAGGCTAGGTCTACAGGGGCTATTACCACACACACTGGTGTTTTCAAGGCTGATGTAATACGATTGGAGGGTCTCTCAGTGCACAGGTTAGAGGAGCCCCATGTAGTCTACCGTTTCCCCTCCAAATTCTGCAAGCAGAAAATCCACATTGCATGGATGGGAACCGAGTTGACTGCGTTGCTGCAATTTGCAGTGATTTTTGCAGAATCAGCCAAGTCTCGCAGAATCAGCCAATCCTGACCATGACCCAAGGTTAAATAGGCCTCTGGGAGATGAACTGTGGGTGGGTGGGGTCTGAAGGCCCTATGTTTGCGTGAGGGAGGTGCTGAAATTCCAGAGGATTTGAGTTCTGTTTGATTAGCAAAGTTGTGATTCTGTCAAACCTATTGCAAATGTGCTTCCCAGCATGCATAGTTATGCAAATCAAGTTAATTATGAAAATATTAATGCTCGCGGTGAATTTGCAGAATTTGGCTTCACTGGTTGCAGAATTTAAGATTTTTTGGTGCAGTCAACTCGGGTCCCTGATCCTCTTTGGGCAAGGTCTCTCTAAAGTCTCATTGCTTCTAGATACACCCCTTCCATTCAGATCTCTGAATGCAACAGAGTCTGTGCCAGCAACAGAGAGAGGCTAGAGTAGGAGCAGGAAACCTCTGTTGTCTGGGGGCTAGGCTGAAATTGACACGTGGGCTAGCCTATGCCCACAAACAGGGGAGGCGGGGAAGAGGCAGACAGTTTCTATCAGCACCTACCCATACAACGGGAGGCACCCACCAACAAGCAACCACCTGCTTGCACCATCTGTCACCTAATGTCCATTTTCTCCCCATTCTGGCCAGGCTATAAATTCTCCCGCGCTCAGAACATGGTCATTCCTTGTTACATGAGTGTGTTCTCCTCTAACATAAGGGCAGAGCAAGCCACTTAGCAGTAGAGAATTGTAAAGGAGGGGTGGCTAGGACTACCACCTTCCCAGAAGCTTTGGCCCCAAAAGGGGCTGAGCTATGGTGAAAGGCAAAGAGAATCTGCTGTCCCTTTCTGACATGGCCACAATCCCCTTCGGGGCATCATCACGATGCTTCAAAGGGGGCAAGATCACTGTCGAAAGGGGACAGGGCAAAGGAAATTTCCTGCTCTTTTCCGACATGGCCACCACAGGGCCACAGCCCAATGGGAGTAGAAGAGCCTCTTTGTCCTGCCTCCTTCCAACGTAGCTCCACCCTCTACTCCCTGAAAGAAAATTCTAGATGGACAGATAGAAATAGCAATTTCACCTGGAGCGGATGTGTGAAAACCCAGAAGGGTGGCAGGAGTAAGAAACAGAGCGGACCAGGCAGAGAAGGGCTGTGACGAGCACCTTTTAAGAGAGGGATGGGGCCAGAAGTGGCCCGTAAGGTGGAGATTCCCCTTCCCTGAACAAGAGCATCCAGCAAGATGTTAGAGAAATCAGTTGCTTTCTTAGGGACCCAAAGGAAACCTGGACACCATTTCTGCAAGTGCCTGGCTCAGAGCAGCCCCTATGTGCCCGCACAGACTAGGTGTTTCCTCTAGCACTTACTTAGCTTGTTCTTGCTTGCATAGCCTTGCCTTCCACACCAGAAACACTCTCTGCAGCTTCAGCCTGTAGTAGAGGTCATCCAGAGAGTCCAAAGCTTTCCCTGGGGACCATCTCATTACATTCAAGCATGGTTGAGCCGCGGAGCTTGCTCTTTGTCCTTTACAGGTCACCAGCGCTGAAGGAGAGAAAGCCTTTGTAAGAGGTAACTCTCTGGTGTTTGCAGACAGCCCCAGGCAGGGAAAACCCCAGGGCTCTCTGATCCCCATCCAAGGGGCAGCTTCCTTTCATGATCTCACAATAAATCACTGCCGGGCTTTCTTCTTGAAAGAGAGAGTCAATCTCCCTAGCATCACTAACGCACCTCAGACAGCTCCCCCTCTCTCCCTCTCAGCGCTTCATGTCTGTATCATCTTTAATCCTGATTGTAGCAGACCTAACTCATGCTGCCCTAGGTACAGCTTTTAATACAGTATAGGAAGAAGATAAGAACATGAGCTGCCAGACTAGGTCAAACCAATAGTCCAACTAGCCCAGCATCCCATCTCTGACAGTGGCCAGCTTTGACTGTTTCAGAGAACTGCAGGGCCACCCATAATGGAGCAATTCAGTCCATGCTGTTCACTTCCTGCCTCTAACAATCAAGTCTCATCCCCTGACCAACTTGACTCATAGCTATTTATGGAACTTATCCGATCCATTTTTTAACACAGTTATGCAGTCATCTTTCACAACAACCCCTAGCAAGAAGTTCCACAGGTCAACTGTGTGCTAATTTTTTTTTAAAAACTACTTCTTTTTGCTTGCTTTAAACCTGCCAACAGCTAATTTTATTGGGTGTCTCCTAATTCTAGTATTTTGAGAAAGGATAAACAGCAGCGTCTTGTTCCTCATCACTCAGGATTTTGTAAACTTCTGTCACATCCCTAAGCCGAAGAGCCCTACACTATCCTAAAATAAACCTACAGGCATCAGCATCTTTTGACCCTTCCTCTCCACCAGCCACTCCCATAGTGCTAGATGAGCTCTCAACTCCTCACCAAAACACCTTCTCTGTCTCAGGATGAACAAGTCCACCAGGGTCCTTTTATCTTCCTCCCTGAGTTGCAGCATCAAGACGCACTGTTGAAAGCACCTCCTCAGAGTCCTGGCCCTGCGATGGTCCAGGCTGTGTCTGCAAAGCACCTCCCGTTCCACAAACTGCTTCCAGGCACTGAAGCACCTAAGGGGGCCAAAGACAAAAGAAAAACAAGCTCCAATGGCTGGTCCTCAGGATACCTTTGCCATGAAACTTTGATCCAGGATACTGTTGTCCTTGACCCATTACTGGAATCCTTAGACGGTCTGGGGGGAAACGCCACAGTCACTTGAGAGAATCACCTTTCATCTCAAGGTTGAAGATCTGACTCCAGATCAAGAGGTGTTGCTCTCTGAAGATTTAAGGGTCATCTTTAAGGGTCATCTTTCTGAAGCGACTGCATATCAACATCACCAAAATCACAACCTTATTATTGATAGTTATTACAAAACAATACCTAGGAACCACAGTGAATAAACCAAGGTCCCATTATGCTAGGCAGTGTAGATACAGGACACACTGAGATGGTCCCTGCTCCATAGGTCTCATGATCTACAAATGGGACACAATCAGTGGGTAGAACAGATGGAACAGGGGAGCCCAAGGAATGAGTTAATCCTGGTCATGGGAGGCATGGTAGCCTAAATGAGTACCTAACATTATGTCTGGTAGCACCCAGGGTGAGAGCTGGAATCAGATGGGGAGAGGTCCGTCATTGGCTGCTGCCTGGGCTTGCATGGCAAACTCAATCTGACCCTCTCTGAGGAAGAATAATGCATTGTGTTTGTCTCACCGGGAAGCCAGCGCTCTCTGGATCCGGGTCACTAGTGGGGAAATCTGTTCCGTTTCCAAGCAGCGAGTGCGCCACCGCCAGAAAACACTCCCTAGCTTCCTCTTCTCCAGCAGGATCTGGGCTTCCCGTGCTCTGGCCTCCTCTTTGACCAGAAGTTCCTTTTGTAGGCGCCACAGTCTGAAAGCTGCTGCGTTACAAGATGAGAAGAGGGGGGAAAAGAAGGAGACAAGAGAGCTGAACAAAACAGCTTCACAGTCACGATCACAAGAAAATATCTTTGGCACCACTGGGACAGTTTTAAAAAAAATTCTTGCAGAAGGATTTGAGACATTCACTTCAGTCTGGGCGGGGAGGGGGTACAGGGAAGCTGGGCTCACCAAGAATGGGGCGAGAGGAAATTGCCACAGCAGAAGGTTCAGGGCAGCTGGGGTTCCCAGGCAAAGAAGCTATGGGGTCACCAGAATAGAGAGGAGCAGGGAACTACCTAGGCAGAAAATGATGGTGTTATGAATTAATATGAATAAGTATGTCTTAATAGTTTCATAATCAAGAGATATGAATGTTATAAAACTCCTTATTTTGATTCAGTCTGAATATATATGTATTACTAAAAATGTATTTGTACTTTGAGAAAAGATCATACTGTGTAAAAGTACTCAGTCTATTGAGCCAGCAGCACTCTTTATATTAGCTAAAAATCATGAGAGAAAAACCCACAGGGCCTTTCCAGGATCTGTCAATTGGTCTTGCAACATCACCCTTTTGCACCAGAACAGACAGCGTTGGATCTGGCCTTTCAACTGTAAACAGAAGATGAAGACCTGGTATGCACCCAGATGGTCAGCTGCAGTAAACACCAAAGGTGTACACATCAGTATATCTGCTCCCTGCCTGAAGGGAAGGAGGAAGATGTCCTGGCATCAAGTACCCGCCTCAACTAACAAACTGCCAACGTGACCATTAACACCCAGGCTCCAGATGGATGGGAAAGGGGGATGATAGCCAGACCCCAAAAGGTACAAAGGTCGAAGACCCTGGAAGATGAATACCAACAAGCATATTGCACAATCAAGCACCCTGGAATATGTACTCTAAAGAACATCTTTCCCCCTCCCAAGACACTATAAAAAGACTGAAGCAGAGACCAGAACTTTATCACAGCGCTTGAAACCTACTATGATTCTCGTGGGCTGTGACCCTTTCCGGGACTCCTCCATAGGGAGTCCTACAACTTGACCAGACCAGGCTGTCACATGGAGATACTGGACTACAGGTCTAACAAATATGTAAACGTAAAGGTGAAACATGTATGTAATGTAAAAGCTGAGAACTAGAAACTCACTTCATGCAATGGAGAGAGACAGCCAGGCCGAATGTGTATTCGGAGAAGCCTGGCAACACCTCTGCAGGAGCCAGACAGAAACCATTCAGTTGCAAATGGATCTTTTCCTGCCTACGTGACTGGAAGCACAGAGTCCTCCAGGCGGGAATGTCAAACAAAGAACTTGGAAAGATATTTAAAGGGGGGAGATCTTTTTCCCTTAGGTTCAGTTGGGAGAAGAAACTTTGCTGGCCAACCAGCTTAAGGACAAAAAGCTCAGCCTTACTACATCTGGCTGAGAAATGGACTCAAGTGCATGGACTTTCTGTACGGTAAGATCTTAACTAGGGACTTACTCAGTACAGACTAAGAATGCGTTCTTTACTTTTGTTTTATTTGCCACTCTGCATTCAAACTATCTTTGTTTATGTAATCAATAAACTTTCTTCTTTACTAAGAAGTGCTTTCTGTTGCCTCACACTGGGGAACACAGTCTGAGTATCTTGTGCCCTCAAGCACTTGCGAATCCAGAGAGAAAGAGTTTGAGAACGGGAGGTCTCTGGAACTTGGGTGACAAAAGCGTTGCCCCTTTGCAGGACTGAATCAGCTAGAGAGAGAACTGATTCAGACGGGCTGCAAGTGAGGGAAACTGAGTCACCTAACCCAGAAACGTGGGGCAGTGGACCCCAACCCCGTGACACAGGCCGCCACCTATCTCCTGTTCCTGACCAAAGGCATCCCCCATTTGAACTTGCAGGACATGTAAGACTCTGACTTTGGGGTGTGAATTGCAATAGCTATGGGGATTTATTGCTGCTGGATCAATAGCTTGACTGTATGTCTTATGTTATTACAATAAAGAACCAGACTGATTTGAGACAGCTGTGTCAAAGGTATTGATTAAAGGTTCAAATGCTGGGTGTGTGGATCCCTCGATCCAGAGAGAGAGAGAGCTAATTCCTATCTCACAATGGAGAGGCCAGGGCAGGACCTACCAGAATGACTCATTAGGGTAGGAAGGCACATGTGCCACCCCCAAAGTCCCCGTGACCCTGGTTTCACCGCCTTGAAGTGCCTCTGGTGAGGCCTTACACTGCCACTGCCTCAGGTGCCCACCAAGTTGCTGCCACACAAAGTAGCATCAGTGGCAGCATGAGGCCCCCTTCACCCTCCGTCCTGGGCCCGTCCTTCCACTAGACGAAGTGAAACCCCAGAGGCCCACATAGATGTTGCCTATGCCCAGCACAGCTGGGAGGAAGCTCACATCACTGCAGCCAGAGCAAGCTGAACTATGTCAGAGCAGGGCCTTAATTCTGAAAACTGACTCCCATGCAAGCAGAGGACACTTAGCACAACCAAGGACCAGGCAGTAGACAGAGCACCAGCAAGGCAGCAATCAGCCATACAGTAAAATGTTGTTGTCCTTTGAGCCTGGGCACATGTTGGAAGGGACCGGAGCAAACACTTACCAGCCAGCCGCCTCAGATCCCGGATTGCCTGTACCTTTCCACACAGCTCCTCCGATTTTTGCCTGCGATGAAGCTGCATCCACAGCTCCCCTTCCACCCTGGAAAAAGCCAAACTTGCTTGTTGTAACCTCCAGTTCTGCAAACCCACCACATGCTCACAGACCCAGCACCAAGGAACAAATGTGGGCATCTAAGCAGACCTAGGTTTACCATTAAACAGAGGTAAGTGGCAATCAAGGGTGCCAGAATGCCACCCTAGGGCTGCTCTTTCCCCCACCCTTGGTTCAGCATGGGCAGATGGGGAAACTGAGTAGTGACAGTGACTAGAAACCAAAGCAGTTCTAGGGCTTGGGAGGAAGGGAGAGAGCGTGCTGGGTCCTCCCCTCTCTTGAGCAGCTTCCTCCACATCAGCTGTTACTTGGGGAACATGGAGCCCTCCCTGCTTGCAAGGCTTGAAGTAGAGGGAGAGCACGCTTAACCCTAACACTTCAGCCCTGTCCACCATCAGGGCAGGGAGAACTCCTGACATTTTGACTAGGGTGGCAAAATGCCTAAAGCTGCCCATTTATCCAAGGCTCTCCCTTCCCCACCTTGGTTGCTCTGGAATCACACAACTCCACTATCACTGCTCTTCTCCATCCCTTAAAGGACGATTTGATCCTCCGGCCAGGGACAGATATGAAGCTGGATTCAAACCTCACTTACATCCATTTCACCCAGGCTCAAGAAATGAGCCAAGATCTCCTCTTTCTAACCAATACACTGAAATCATCTAGTCTGCGTGAATCTGATGTTGGATCCTGCAGTGCTCAGAAGCTTAAATGGAAGCTAGATTGTAAGTCCCTCAGGGCAGGGACCCATCCCTAAGCATGGCTGTTCAGCAGCAGGCTCACTGTTAGTGTTATAAGTAATATAAACCTGTCTGCTCTGTGGAGCTGTAAGACAAGGTTCCAACAATTCTCTCTTCAAATGGGGCTCGCTATAACTGCTGCTGAAAGACAGCTCCCCCTCTCTGCCAAGAGGCCACCTCCATCAGCCACAAGGCATCACTGGTGTGAAAGTCCTTG
This sequence comes from Sphenodon punctatus, assembly GCA_003113815.1. Taxonomy (NCBI): domain Eukaryota; kingdom Metazoa; phylum Chordata; class Lepidosauria; order Sphenodontia; family Sphenodontidae; genus Sphenodon; species Sphenodon punctatus. The sequence continues at coordinate 741,193 of QEPC01006580.1, read as the reverse complement.
CTTACCTGCTGCACTGGACAGCTTCTCTCGGGTACACTACAGACCGCTGGCACTGAGCTAGAGAGTTACCAGCGGGGTCTCTTAACTTGGCAAGGCTTATGGGTGAATCTTTGGTGAGGGCCATTGGCTCATGTTGTGAAGCTCGCTTCTCCTGCCGCTGTCCCATGGCGTCCTTCCACTGAAAGAGTAGTGTGGCAAGACCTTGCCGTCAGCACTTCTGTTCTCAGTCTCCAGTGCATGAACTCAGCCAAGCAGGACTGCTCCCACCACCCCTCTCCCTGCACACTGGGCAAGGAATCCCCGGCAGCATCTCCTCTGCTCTCTGTGCCCATCCTCACCCTGTGAAAGCTAACAGCCAGCATGGTCATGGAGTATCTCCGCTGGGCAATCACCATCTGCACCTTCCTGAGCTGCACCGCCCACTGCAGGGCACCGAGCCCCTTGCGCAGCAACTGCCGCTTGTAGAATGCCCAAGCAGCAGCCTTCTTCCCAAGGATAAGGCCATGCCAAGCCTGCAAACACCTGGTTAGCAGCCCCCCATTACACCGGAGCAGAGATCTGAAAGAGAAATAATCCACTGTACTCAGCAAGCAAAGTCTCTCAATTGGAATTCCCCCCCCCCCCGCACACTGAACCCCATCCTTATATTCCTAAGGACCTCAGACTGCTTCAAGGCAGCTCCTCTGTCATACACTGAGCCAATGGTGTTTAGTGTTGCTAAACGAGTGGTACACTTGCTTCTCAGTCTAAAAGTCATGAGTTCGAGTGTTTACCAATACTTGATCTCAAGCCCAAGGCAAAGCTCTCTGGAAAGCACTGTGCTATTAGAGGCCTTATTTTATGGATGAAACGTTAAATCAGAGTTGGAGAACCTCCAGCCCACAGTCCACTCCCAGCCTGTGGAGATGCCTCCATCCAGCGCTTGGAGGCTCCATCAGACTTACACTGACTCAGGCCTGGCAGCCTACAGGCAGAGGTCAAGGAAAGGGGTAACCTCCAGGTGTCAGGGAGCACTCCAGGCCAAGGCTGTGCTTCCACAACATGGCCCATGCCCCACCGCAGGACTATTCCTCTGTGGGAATGTTCTGTGGGCTCCTAGCATGGCCCCACACACCTCCCTTGAGGGACAATCCAGCCTGCAGAGCTATAGGCTGATACAGATCCATCCTCTGGGGAAAAAAGAAGATTCCCCACCCACCCTGTGTTGAACCAAATGTCCTTTCTACACCCATCTCCAAAAGCTACCAAAGGGGGCATTACAAGATGTGGCAGTTTATTTAATTTATATATTTATTTATCTTAAGCGAGCTCATTTCCAGCTGGTGCATCTATTTTATTCTCAAAGGGTTAATTATCCCTCTATGGCACGGCATTGTCAAACATCCATGAGAACCATAAGCTATAACAAGGTCTATTTCCAAGCCACTAATTCCCCGAAGCAACTTCCCCTCAAAACCCCCCACCCCTCAAAACCCCTTTTACCTAGTCTCCTGCGTCTCCAAAGACAAGAAGTGGCTTTCCAGAGTCTACAAGGAAACAGAAGAGAGAGCAACGTGCTGGCACCATTCACAAGGAGAGCTAGCAGCATGAACCACACACAGCCCAGCTAGAAGAACTGTGCGGCAAGTTTTGCCCCCGCCTCCAAGCTCACGTCCTGCTTGGGGGGGGGAAATCCATGCCTCAGTTTCCCTCATTGGAGCACCAACATACACACATTTCTAACAGCAGCAGGCAAGTTTACTGAGACTCCCCAGGGCTTTGCACTCAGGCCCTACGCAAACACATTTAACGTAAGTGTAAATGTAAACCTAAGCCCTGGCCCAGGATTGGTCTCCCAGGTCTAGTCCCCCTGCCTGGAGGCAATAGCATTGGAAAAGACGGCGAGGAAAAAGTGGGTCTTGAGGAGGGATTTGAAGGAGCAGAGGGAGGGGGCAAGGCGGATGTGGGTAGGGAGGGAGTTCCAGGCATGGGGGGCAGCGAGGGAGAAGGGTCGAAGGCGGTTAGGTGAGCAGAAGAAATGAGGGAGAGTGAGGGAGGGGACAGAGGAAGAGCGAAGAGCGCATGCAGGAGTGCGTAGGGAGATTAGGTTCGAGAGGTAAGGGGTAGCTTGGTTGTGGAGTGTTTTGAACGTGAGTACCAGGAGTTTAAACAGGATACGTTCAGGAAGGGGGAGCCAGTGAAGAGAGAAGAGGAGAGGCTGCACATGGTCGAAGCGAC
>QEPC01006580.1:711481-734453 GCA_003113815.1 Sphenodon punctatus | reverse complement strand
CAGGACCCTTTATCCAATACTTCTGAAAGTTGGCAAAGATAGTAAATATGGGAAGGGGTGTAAACCTGCCAAGTGTCATCTACATTAGATATGAGGCAAAGAAGTTACAGCTAAGAATGTATATGAATGTATATGAAGAATTTTGCAAAATAAAATAATTCAATTGCTTCTAAAATTAGATTCCTTTACTCACTCCTTGTGAAATTTGGTACACTTAATTCCTTCCATTTGAGGTATATGAAGCCCAAGTTTCAGCCACATATAGTGAAAAACAACAACGTTACAGCCAAAAATGTGTTTTCCATTGAAACCAATGAAAATGAAAGCCAAAACAAAATGGGGGAGCTGAAGCCTCCTGAACACCTCCTGTGAATCCGCCCATGTACTGGGATTTCCAAGAAGGAAGGTCGAACATGTCCTCAGGGCAGACCTATTTGGGATGCATCTCCCTACTGAGAGAGGCACTGCAAATGGAATAGACAGGGAACATGCAAACTCTGGAACAAGAGACCCTGCCACAGCAATAAACTTCTTTTAGTTTCAAAAATCTCAGGCTGCATTCATGCAAGACTCTTCTCCCACCTGCACTTTTCACGGCAGCAGTCTGCATTCGCACGTTTTAATTGTTCCCATGTTCTGTCCCCAGCTTCAAACGTGATCACGCTGTACTGTAATGGCCACTAATAAATATCCCATTATGCCGTGTTTTTTTTGTTTTCTTTCCTGTCAACAATGCATTGTCCTGATTAGGCAAGCAGCGAGGGAAATCACCTCTATCCCCTCCTGCAGCAATTAAGGTGGACTGATTAATCCCATCACTGATTAATCCCATACATGTGATGGATTTAGAACAATTGTTAAACCTTGCTTTCACGCTTAACTTTGGGGGAGTTAATGCACATCACACCCGCACATCATGTGACCTAACCCTTTTCCACATTAAAAAACAAAGGGGGAAGGGCATTTCGTTTCCACGTATTAAGCATCTTGTGTGAATGCAGCCTCAGAATTTAGTTTTCAGATTATTTCAGTGTTGTTGGGAGCATTTGGGTCCAGAAGCATGGCATCTTTAAATCAGAGATGGATCTTCTCTGGATCAGGGAAGCATCCTTGCTCCTCCCTAACATTTGGCCCAAAGTTATGCCAATGGAAGCCCCTATCATGCAGGAGTGGAGGTTCCTTTAGAATGCAATTCCATGAGAGAATTACATTCGGGGAAAAAAAATGGTGGCAGGACAATGGTGGACTAAAGGTGAGAGACGGGGAGAGTGTAATAAGGGATGTTCTAGAGATAACAGGGAATGGACATGATGGCCACAGTCAAAGTGGACTACTGGCCACTTGAGGCAGAAGGATACTCATTCTTCTACTGTGTTTCTCTCAGCTCTTCACCTCCAGCTCCTACTGGTAACAGATGCAGCCAAACCCATGCAGAAGCTCCACACTTTTGCACTGGAAGTGTCCTCACCTCTACTGGCATGCTGCCCTGCCCCTGGCTCCTCTCCTCATAGTCATAGCATGGCAACTCTTTCTTATCAGCCTTTTCTTCAGGAAGTTCCTCAGCTCTGTCCCAATCCACATCTGGGCCCCACCTCCTGCAGATGGATTCCTGGGAGTGACCTCCATTTCCTCTCTCTCTGGAAACATCGGGACCATCTGCCCCACCAACAACCGCAAAAGTTTCACCAAGGCCTTTTCTGACCATCCCCCTCAGGGAGCTGGAGCTTGGACTAAGCCCAAGTGAGTTGTTATTCACTATGGCAATTCTCCTGGCTGCAGCTGACATGTTAGCTGCTTCTGCCGCCTCTCCATGGTGTTGGTCATGAGGCTCAAAGACATCTACATCTTGGGCGTCAGTATTAAGCGTCCAGACTGGACTGACCCCTCCACCTCCACAAGGAGAGCCAACTTTCAGATACACTTCCCCTGGAGACCCATACACTGCTACTCAAATATTCATCTGAGTCCCAGCACACACAGTCTCCAAGGAGACCTGCACACCATCCAGGTAGGGGTTGGGTAGAAGGTCCTTTGGGCTCAACTCATAGGAGGATGCAGTTTCTTCTGTTTCAAGTGGCTTTGCAGGGAGAGGAGTTTGAAGATGGCCATAGGGACCATCCCTTTCCACAGTATACTGTGTCCCCGAGCTACACTGGAGGTAAGGAGCATCAATAAAGGAATACCCTGTTTGTTCTGCATCTGCCAGCGAGGCAGAGCCAACCCCACCATAGATGGCTTCTGGCCAGACTCTGCTTGAAGCTTTGCCTCTAAGGTTGCACAGTTCAGTGTATCTGCACCTGTGAGAGAGGGAGACTGCTTCAGCATCACCCAAATCCCCCGTCTCAGAACAAAGATTCCAATCCCTAATAAACGGGGCACCCCATTTCATGCTAGCCTGCCTGGCACAGGTCCTTTCTCCAGCAAACTGCTCCCTGAGACTCAGCATGGCAGATGGGGAGATCTCAGGAGCTAAGCACAGCCGACTAGCTAGTGGGGAAGAGTTGGGCGTCAAAGGGAGGGAGCCCCAGAGCCCCATCAAAGCTGCTTCTTGTTTAAGTCTTTGGATTGAGCTGTGCAAGCTGGCCGAAGTCTGAGAGGACTGCAAGAGAGACTCAAGACATGCAGAGCTGGCAAGAGACTCCACCAAGCTGGAGGAATCCAGCTGGTCTATAGTGAGATCAGGGCCTGGACAACAAGAGTCCAGATTTCCACCAGAGCTTGCTGGAGAGGGGTACAGCAATGGTCTGTAGTAGGGGGGGAGCCCAGGAGAGGGGTCCAAAGATACTCCAGCAGGGAAGAAGCAATCTGAACTGGCCAGTGAGCGATTTCCATGGCCTGTTTTAGTAGGTCCCTGTGGTGGCTTTTTCACTGGCTGCGCATTGCTCCAGTCTCTTCTTTCTGGTAGATTACAGCAGGAGCAGTGTGCAGAGGGCCGATCCTGGGGGCTAAACACTTTTTTGGGTTTTCCACTGTACAGCAGTCTCCTCTTTGAGAGCTCAGCATCCCTCCATTTCCCTTTCAGCCCAGCTGTGTCAAAGCAGGAGAGTCTCTGCTGAAGATCCACATTGGGTGGGACCGAGGAAGGAAGGGGTTGATCCCTCACCGTCACATTTTCAGGGCTGAGGTGCTGCAGCCGGGAGTAGAGAACGTTTTGCTGCTGGAAGCAGGTGTTGGAGTGGCGGCCAGTAGCATCTCTCAGAGGGCAAGCGAGATTAGTCTGTATCAGGTTGCAATCTCTCTTCTCAGTACCTTGGCTTTTGACAACTGGTTGAATCGTGGCATGTGCTCTATCTTGTTCTGATGCGTGACCAGGGGTCACAGGGTCAGCCCAGTGAGAAGAAACCTCCGCACGGCTCCCGGCGCTCAGATATAGGCTGACATTCACATTTTTTTGGATGTTTCTTGGCTCTAGAAGAGAAAAAGAAGACCAATTACTCTTATTATTCCATCCTGACCCAACACACTGCCGCACACCCGTCATCAGTGTCCTCTCTCGTATTAGCTTCCACCCTGCTATTGTGGATACTACTAGGGAATATCTATGGGCAGGCAGTGCAGCTGCACCAGAGCTCAAGAGCCTGGGGAGACCCATGCCAATGTGGAATGTGCACAAAGGCAAATGGGTGATTAGCAGCCACTGAAGACTTGCTAAGTGCCTCAGGGGAGCTCATTTCATCATCTTCAGTAGGACCCATTCCAACCTAGCTACACCTCTAGATACTACCAACTTCCTCTAAAAGGCATTCCTTTCTTGTAAGGCAGGAAGAACAAAGGGGACACAAGGCAGATCTCAGCAACATCCCCGAAAGGGCTTGTTCACATAAACTCTTGTTTAGAGGCAGCTACCTCCTCGCTTACTTTAATTTTGCCTGTGTTCACACAAACATAGGGGTTAAACCAAAGATCAAGGGGGGGATTATCCCCTTCACATTACCTTTGAGAACAAGTAGAGATATCCATCTCGTACTCCAGCTCATACTCCAGGAGCCACGCCTGTGTGTACCATGGAGGGGAATTTTCCCTCATTTTATTTTCACCTTACAGACCTCTACTGTTCCAAGAAACTTCAGCATTTCCTCCTTGGTGTGTCCCTCACACAGTGTGTCTGCCTCACTGACTGTTCACTATAGGCTGTTTTAGGCCCTGATTAAGTTAGTTCCCCAGCCTATTAGCATATTTCCAGCATGAATTGTGCACTGGACAACATGATTTGAGCTGTAAACAGCCACACACCTAAGCCAATGTGGCTTAGGTCTCATCCATACAGGAATTTGTAGCCACAAATGAGACAGTAATGCTCTGTGATGGCTTTATTATTATTATTATTATTATTAAACATTTATAAAGCGCCAGTAACAACCTGGCGCTGTACAGAACATATAATCAGCTGCGGTCCCTACCTGTGGCTTACAATCTAAAAGACAAGGAGGGGGAGACAAGGAGAGGGGACAGCGGGAGAGACATGGGAGAAGACAAACAAACATTCAGGCGGATGCGAAGTCTCAGGTGCGTGTACTTGGCTTGGTTACAAGGTGGTCGGTAGCAGCAGTCAGCAGAGGAGGGCTGACAGTAAGAGCAAGGGGAAAGACTAGAGGGCATTGGGAAAGGCAGCATGGAAAAGGTGGGTCTTGAGGAGGGATTTGAAGGAGCGGAGGGAGGAGGCGAGGCGGACGTCGGCAGGGAGGGAGTTCCAGGCATGCGGGGCAGCGAGGGAGAAGGGACGAAGGCGGTTGGGCGAGCAGGAGAAGCGAGGGAGAGCGAGGGAGGGGACAGCGGAAGAGCGGAGAGCGCGCGCAGGAGCGCGTAGGGCGATTAGGTCCGAGAGGTAAGGGGGAGCTTGGTCATGGAGCGATTTGAACGTGAAAACCAGGAGTTTGAACAGGATACGTTCAGGAAGGGGGAGCCAGTGAAGGGAGAGGAGGAGAGGCGTCACATGGTCGAAGCGACGGGCAGAGTGAATGACCTTGGCGGCAGAGTTTTGGATCGCCACAAGGGGGGACAGGTGGGAGCGAGGGAGGCCAGCAAGGAGGAGGTTGCAGTAGTCGAGGCGAGAGATAACCATGGCATGAACAAGGATTTTGGCCGAGGAGACAGATAGAAAGGGGCGAATGCGGGCAATGTTGAGGAGAGCGAATCGGCAGGATTTGGCCACAGAGTCAATGTAAGGTTTAAAGGAGAGGTGCGTGTCAAAAATGAAGCCCAAGCTGCGGGCACGGAGAACAGGACGGATGGTGACCCCATCAATGCAGACGGTCAGGTCAGAGGGAGAGGAGGGGGATGGAGGAAAAATGAGGAGTTCAGTCTTGGCCATGTTCAGTTTGAGTTGGCGTCGGGACATCCAGGCGGAGATATCAGAGAGGCAGTCGACGAGGCGTGAGCGGACAGAGGAGGAGAGAGAGGGGGTAGAGAGATAGAGTTGGGTGTCATCAGCATAGAGATGGTATTGGAACCCGTGGGAGGCAATAATTTCACCAAGGGACCGGGTGTAGATAGAGAAGAGGAGAGGGCCAAGGACAGAACCTTGGGGAACCCCAACCGAGAGGGGAAGGGAGGGGGAGGTCGACTCGGGGAGGGAGACATTAAAGGAGCGGTCAGAGAGGTAGGAGGAGAACCAGTCAAAGACAGAGCCACGGAAGCCCAAAGAGTAAAGCGAGTCCAAGAGGAGCGAGTGGTCGACAGTGTCAAAGGCAGCAGAGAGGTCAAGGAGGACAAGAACGGAGTAGTGGCGCTTCGATTTAGCGACAAGTAGATCATTGGTGATCTTGGCCAGGGCAGTTTCAGTAGAGTGGAGGGGGCGGAAGCCGGACTGGAGAGGGTCCAGGGAGGAGTTGGCAGAGAGGAGGTTCAGGCAGCGGGAGTAGACGACACGTTCCAGGAGCTTCGAAGCAAAGGGAAGGAGGGAGACCGGCCGGTAACTAGAGGGATCGAAAGGGTCCAGGGTAGGCTTTTTGAGGATGGGGGAGACAGTGGCATGTTTGAAGGCAGAGGGGAAGGAGCCTGTGGAAAGGGAGAGATTGACAACATGCAGAAGGGGGGGAGCGACAGTGGGAGCAATAGAGGTCAGGAGGCGGGAGGGGATCGGGTCAAGGGGGCAGGTGGAGGGGTTGGATGAAGAGAGAAGAGCAGAGATTTCCTGGAGAGAGGCAGGAGGGAAGGATGCGAGGAGGGAGGGGGGCGGGGGGCGGAGGGAGGCAATATCCCGACGGATCTTGTCAATCTTGGAGGTGAAGAACGACGCAAGATCCCGAGCAGCAAGGGAAGAGGGCGGGGGAGGGCAGGGGGGTTTGAGAAGGGAGTCGAAAGTAGAGAAAAGGCGGCGAGGGTCGCGGGAGAAAGATTCGATCCTAGAGGCATAATAGCGCTGCCTAGCTAGGGAGATAGCCGAGGAGAGGGAGGAGAGGGAGAATTTGTAATGGAGGAAGTCAGGGAGGGAGCGGGATTTGCGCCAGAGGCGTTCGGCAGCCCGGGCGCAGGAGCGGAGGTAGCGGATGGCAGGGGTAAGCCAGGGGCGGGGGTCGAGGGGGCGGACGGGGCGAGCAGAGGGGGGGGCAAGAGAGTCAAGGGTCGAGGAGAGAGAAGCGTTGAGAGCAGAGACAGCAGAGTCAGGGGAGGAGGAGGCGAAAACGGGGGGGAGAAGGGGGGAAAGATGTGCGGCAAACTCCGAGGGAGTAAGGGCCTGCATATTGCGGAAGGGGCGCATAGAGGGGGAGGCGGAGGGGGGTCGGTGGGAAAGGCTGAAGGAGCCGAGGAAGTGATCAGAACTAGGGAAGGGGTCAAAGGAGAGGTCAGTTAGAGAACAGTTTCGAGTGAAGACGAGGTCGAGGGAATGGCCGTCAGTATGAGTGGGGGAGTCGGTCCAGAGTCGGAGATTAAAGGAGGAAGCGAGAGAGAGAAAGCGGGAAACAGAGGGGGCGGAGGGCGTGTCAACGTGAATGTTGAAATCACCAAGGATAAGAGTGGGGATATCATCGGAGAGGAAGAAGGTGAGCCAGGATTCAAAGTCCGGGAGGAAAGAGGAGAGGGAACCCGGGGGGCGGTAGATGACAGCAACCCGAAGGTGTAGAGGGGAGTATAAGCGCACAGAGTGGGCCTCAAAGGAAGGGAAGGAGGAGGAGGGGGGAGGGGAGAGGGTTTTGAATTGGCAGTGCTTAGCAAGGAGCAAGCCCACACCACCACCCAGGCCCTCAGGGCGGGGGCGGTGAGAGAACGACAGGCCCCCGGAGGATAGAGCAGCCGGGGTAACAGAGTTGGAGGGCGTGATCCAGGTTTCCGTAAGAGCCAGGAGTTGAAAGGGGCGAGAGAGGAAGAGATCGTGGATGAAGGGAGCTTTAGCCACGGACGAGCGGCAGTTCCAGAGGGAGCAGGAAAAAGGCAATTGGTGTTTGGGAAGGCAGGGGATGCGGATGAGGTTGGGGGATGGGGAACGGCCGGGTTTGCGGGGCGGGAGTCGTGCACCGGCCTCGTATTGGCCACAATGGTCTGTGGAACACCTGGGTGTCGCGGGTTTGGGCCTAGGGGGAATGGGTAAGGGGGGATGAGGGTGGGGAGGGGGGATGGGCGTGGGTGAGAATAAGGGGTAGGTTGGCTGGAGAAAGGCTGCTGGTGAAGGAAGAGGGAGAAGGAGGGGGTGCGTGAGAGAGGCTAGAAGGAGGGAGGTGATAGAGGGCGAGGAGGCAAGGGAGGTATAGGGAGGCATCATAGGTGTTACCTGTTCAGGTATCGGGGGGAAGCCAGGCCTGCAGGTGTCGTGTGATCGCGGGCGTGCTGTCCCACGGCAATGGGCGGCGGCGGCTGTGTAGCGTGGGTGCTGTCAGGGGGGTGGCTCCTCGCTGTCCTCGCTCCGGCCGCACAACGGCCACAAAACGGCCAGCGCCCTTTTGTCGCCGCCCTTCGGGCGCCGCCCAAGGGCTGCCGCCCGCTGGGGGCGGGCGGGCAGCTTTGGCCTGTGGCCTGGGCTGGGCCCTCCCAGGGGGTGGAGCCTCGCTCACCTGCAGGGGATGAGCCCTGCTGTTGCTATGGCGGCTGGGGGCTTCTCCTCAGGCAATACTCTCTCGGCATCACCTCCTCACTATTTATGGGGAATTAGTCCTGCCATCTCCTTTGCCTCTTCTCTGGAACTAAGGACAGCTCCCTGCATGAGCCTCCCTTGCAAGAGCCCCTGATGCTCCCCCAGCCTTCAGCAAACTGTCTTGGGTCCTGAGTCTGCTAGCAGTATAGCCCTAAAGGGGGCAGGGCCAAGAGTGACGGGCAGGCCACCCTTAAGGAGCCAACGCCTTCTCCACCACACACCTTGACTACACACCTTGACACTATCAAAATGTGGTTCAGTCTTGCAGTGTGGATGGAACTGAAATGTGTGTCAAGAAAAATTCTTGTCTACACTACAAAGCCCAAGCCTGATGTGTTGTATCCTCTGCCTCAGCAGTATTACAGTGCAGACAGGCCTTTAATTGTTAATATGGAGACAGAATGTTCAAGTCTGGGCCATGGGTGAAGAAAGGGGGTGGGGGGGGGAATGCTGATCCTACTGGCATATTGTAGTAGCAGAATATTTGTGGATGTAAACTTATCTACCCAAGTGTTTAAAGTTACACGTGAACACAGAATTTTTAAGTTTAGATTAGCAGAAAATCGTTTCATTGTCCAAAGAGAAGTTTTGGTTGTCAAGGACTGACAATAAGGTTTTTCTAGGTTATGTTTACATCTGTGACAGAAATAAACTGCACCAGATGCAAAAAGAAAAAAAAACAGTCTGGGCCATGGGTAGAGAGTTCCTTCTCCCTAAACCGTCTTTACCCCTTCTCCCATGCTGCCCCCTATGCTTGGAACCCCCACCCTGAACACATATACTCTGCTTCCTCCCTCCCAACCTTCAAATCCCTCCTAAAAAACCTCTCTCTTTTGCCAGGCTTTCCCTAGCAATTCCACAGGCTGCTCACTCATGCTCCTTCTACTGTCCTGTCATTCAGGGTCCTCTGCTTCCTGTAACTAAGCTATGCACGTGCACCTGCGACTTCTCAACTTCATGAATGCATCCCAGTCTCTCCCTAAGTGTCCCTTTCCTTCATCTCCTTCTCCCTTGTCCAGCTTAGATGGCGACTATAACCACCTGGTGCAGGATCTGCCCCTAATTAATGGTTGTTCAGAGCCAAGCACAAACGTAATTTTTATTATTATTATTATTATTATTATAAACATATTTTTATTATTAGCATAATTAAAAGCATGCTAATACTTATTATTAATAAATAATAAAATAACGTGGCCCATGGACCAAATATGCACCACTGCCAGTTTTTATTTCGCTCCTTTTGAATTCCTGGATCTGGACCCTGGATCCAGCCACTACGCACAAGCACAGATGGAGTACATGCACAGGGACGGGGACAGAGATAGGGATATGTACTCAGGGATAGCAGAGAAAATCCATGATCTAGCCCCTCCCTTCTCTTTCCCCATCCTCCATCAGTCCCCTGCCCCATCCTCACATCTATCTGGTCCATGGATCTTGTGTTCATTTTTAAAGTGGCCCATGGAGGGAAAGATTCTCCATCCCTGATTCATATACAAGCTCACTGACAAGATACTGGTAGGGTTTTAACAAGATCTGTAGGGTCATCCTCCCAGATTTTGCAGACAAAGCAGCAGCCATCCCTGCCCTTTCACTAGCTTCTGGTCTTCTCTCTCTCTTGAAGCATACAAGAGTTTGATGTCCCAGCTACCACCTCTCCTTGACCAGCTGATTAATTGCATTTGGAAATCCCCTCCATTCACAGCACCTCATGAGGGTTAACACAGCTTGCGAGGGGCAGCATAGAAAATAAGTAGGGGAAATTAAAGGAACAGCTTGAAGTCAGCAGTCTGGCTCGTCAATTTGGGGGGAGGGGGGCAGTGAACGTGAGCTGAAATATTATATTCCAAGACACACACAATATTAAACAAGCATCTTGTCAGTGGGCTTGTATATGGATCAGGGATGGGGAATCTTTCACTCCATGGGTCACTAAAAATAAACACAAGGTCCATGGACCCAGATAGACGTGGGGGTGGGACAGAGGACTGATGGAGAATGCTCAGGATGGGGAAAGAGAAGGGAGGGACTAGATCATGGATTTTCTCTGCTATTCTCTGCTACACAATCAGACCCAGTGACTCAGAAAAGGACTGTAAAGCCAATGTCAGTCGGCGTTTTCGCACCAGAAACATTACTGAACTACACTTGGAAACAAAACCAAAAAAATGATCTTCGTATGCAAATTGCACACCAAGTCTTTGTTTCCTTCCTGACTAAGCACATTTCTTCTTCTTGCTCCAAGAAAGAGGCTTGAACACAGCAGCTGACGGAATGGATCAGACCCATAGAGAACAGCCAGCGCCCTATGATTCAGAGCAAGAACCTGGCCATTACTCTATTCATCTGCCTCTATTGAAGTCTCATCCTATTCCCCGATAGTAAGAAAACAGTTTAAATCCTGAAGTTAGTTTACACATCCCTCTCTAGAATTTGGTGGTGTTATCTGGGTTTTCAGGTAGCCAACACTGCTGGTCTAGGTGTATAAACCTTGCTTAGGGGACAGAAGGACTATCTTCAAGTACCAAGGGGAGCCAAGGTGGGGAAGGGTACTGTACTTTTAATTAGGTTCTTAGAGGAAATGTCCATAAGTAGCTCTTAGTCAAGCTGGGCAGGGGATGGGAATGAATAGCAAGGAATGGATTGCTCCATTTAGGACTTATTTGTACACTACTCTGAAGCAAAACTGGGCCCGGCTGGAGAAGGAACACTGGGATAGAAGGACCACTGATTTAAACAAGGGCTATCTATGGAAATATCACAGGAGAGTGGCCCAGCACCTAGGTCCTTGCAGAATCAGCTCATTCAATATTTGGCATCCTCAGTCTCCGTTAGCTGTCTCTAGCTGCTTACTTCCTTGTCCCAAGAGGCGTCTAAGTCTACACCAGCCAACTTGATCCCGGGAATATCTATAAAGCCCTACACGATCTAGGCCTCACCTACCTGCGGAACCACCTCACCCCCCAGGTTCTAGATTGACCCCTGCGGTCGGCCGGGGGCGCCCTCCTCGAGGTCCCCCAAGTTTCTCAGGTGGCGACCATGGGGGAGGGCGTTCTCGGTCGCTGCTCCGAGGCTGTGGAACTCCCTTCCGGTAGCAATCCGTTTGGCCCCAGACCTCCCCTCCTTTAGAAGACAATGTAAAACCTGGCTGTTCGCCAGGCTTTTGGTGGGGGAGATGGGTAGTGGGAGGGGGTTGGATTGGTAAATTTTAGCTCCATTCTCTTTATTGTATACTTAATAATGGTTATTTTTATATTGTATTGAATATTATTTTTATGTTTTAATATTTTGAACGCCTCCCCCAGCTGCCTTGGAGCAGGAGGATGTGGGATATAAGCTGCTAATAAATAAATAAATAAATAAACAAAATATTTGCTCTTCAGTATGGTCCTCCCAGGCCTCACCAGGTGTCTCAACTCTGTCCATACATTCTGTTCTCCACCATGCTGTACACCTCTCTGGAGCTTTTGTCCAGGCTTCTGGTTCAGCCCGCTCTCTTCCTGTGCAAGCCCTCAGACCAATATACAGGAGCCCATCCAAGCTACAGGTGAAAGGCCTATCCCTCAGCAGCAAAACCTAACTCTTCCCTCTACATCTGTCTCCCACCCAATCCCAGGGTTGCCCCCATCCTGGTCAGGAGCATCCAGGGCCATCCTGCTCTCTCCAACACACTCCCTGAATCTCTAAACCCTTCTCTTCATAGCTAGCCTGAGCTCCCTTACCCTCTCTCACAGGACAGCAAAGCCCCACCTACCTTTCCAGCAGGATTTCCTGTATTTTCCCTGCTGCCTTCAAGCTTGTTCTCCTCTGCTCACAAGCCTTCTCCTCTCCACCCCAGCTGGTCTTACACGCTCTCTCACTCTCAACCTGAGTCTGAATCATGTGACCAACCTATTTCAGGTCATGTGATGACACTGCACTCCTTACCCACCCCAGTGCCTGCTGTTAAGCCTTTCCTGGCTGGGACTGTCTCATTACCAGGGTTCCTAGTTTTCTGTGACAAAAAAATTGGCAATTCTCTGATTAAAAAAACATAAATCCTCTGATTAAAAACGCAAAATCTCTGTTTTTCTGTGATTAAATGTAAACGCTAGTGGACGGACGGACGGACGGACCGACCGAAATAAATAAATATAGGTCTGTGGCGACCCTCCAAATGCAGAGCCCCTCCCCCCACAGCACATGCCTTCAGGGTCCTTCCCCTCCATTGCCCCACGCTTGCTGCCTCCTTCTCCCAGTCTGGTCCCAGACTGCTCTGCCAATCAGAAAGGGGGACCTGACCATGGCAATGGGGGGGAACTGCTATGGGCCCATTTAGGCCCACCTCCTGTACCCTCTTCCCAAGGTCCAGAACTGACCGCCCCGATTCATAGTTCTCCTGCCCTCCCCCACCCCCAGGTCTGTGGCACCTGTCCAAATGTAGAGACCCTATTCCTCCATAGCACATGCCTTCCGATTGCTTCCCCTCAGCTCCACTCCATGTCCTCGCTTCCCTCCATTCACGGTGTCCTCCTCCCAAACCTGTAAGGTTTTGCCATTTTCTGTGAAAATCTCTGGAAAAAAGCTAAATCTCTATTTTTCTCTGGTTTTCCGACACAAAAGAGAAAACTAGGAACTCTGCTCATTTACCACTGCACGTAGGGTTGCCACCTCTCACGATTTGACCCTGAAGCTCCCATAAGTCAAAATGGGAGTCTCAGGATCAAACAGTGAGACGTGGTAATTAACCCTAACAGCAGGGCTAGGCTTGAGTTACCAGCTCCATTGCTCCCCTGTAACGAGAGCCCAGATTCTATCGTGGAATTTTTTTAAAAAATTCAACAGGAGTCTAGGAGGCTGAGGGCCCAATTCTGTGCTTCACTGCACTGGGATGCATTGTGCAGGGATGGGAGACTGCCAGGGCTTGCCTCCCCACCCCCTCCCGCACCCAACACAGCCTGGTAAATGAATACATCTAGTAGCGGCAGCAGCAGCTTCTTTTAGCGCTCTTCAGCTGCTCCTTCTGGCTGCTTCCTGGCTCCTCCCAACAGGGCCGCCCAGAGCAGCACCGCCAGCTGCAACCCTTGGATAGCTGGCTCATCTGCCCCCCCTGCAGCCCCTTACTTGGCCCAGCTTACCAGCTCGCCCACCAACCTGTAACCCCTCAGGTGCTGGGTCAGTTACCCCCCTGAAACTTTTCATCATGCCTGCGGACCTCTTGGCTTAGTGGCAGTGCTGAAACCCTGTGGGCCAACTCCTACAACTCACCCACAGTAAGGATCCAATCCCTCCCCTTAAGCGCTGAAAGAGTGAGCTCATGGCAAGGGAGCAAGGATGAGGGGCTGCACTCAATGATAAAGGATGGATCCATGATTTGGACCCTCCCCTTTCTCCCATCCTGAGCACACCCCTTACGCCCCACATACCCAACTCCTATGCGACCTGTGAATTCTGTCATCATTCAAAGTGGCCCTTGGGAGGGGAAAGGTTCCCCACCCTGACCATATGGCCGAACTTATAATTCTAGTCAACGACATAGATCACCAATCTGTCAGTGGGAGGGGGGAAGGAAGGGGGGAAGGGGGGAAAGGAGGACGAGAGGCTGTCCACGGACGCTGCTCGCACACGGGGAAGCTCTGTTTAGGCAAACGGAGTTAAGGAGGCCCGTCAGGATAGTGTGTGGGCCCTTCCACGTGCTCTCGCACCAGGAAATCAGGCCTCTATCATCATAGGGCACAGAGCTTATTAGAAAGGGACTGGGGTTCCCACACACCCCAACACTCAAACGGAGGGGGAGCGGAAGGTCTGTGAAGGAGGGTGCAGGGGCTTCAGGGGAGTAGGGCCCAGGGGTAGGGGTAAGGGCGAGGGGACTGTCACACCAAGGGGAAAGGGAAGCGAACTCGGGGGGGGGAGAGACGCACGTGCCCGCAGGCCCACTCTATCTACACAAACACTCTATGGGGGAAGACAAGGGTTAACTGTCTCGCAACATACAACGAAGGGGAACGCACTTAGGCCACTCACAACGACAGGAGGGGAGCGAACTCTGGGAGGGACAGGGCTAAGGGAGCACAAACAGCAACGACAAGCAACAATCCAAAATACTTAGCTTCCAAGCAGGGGGCCAGTCTCCCCAGGCATACGAGCTCTGTTCACCGGCGCTGTGTGCCCTGCAGCGCCGGCAGATAAAGTACAGGCCCCGCACACGCCTGGAAGCACGCTGAGCGACGCGGGGCCCTACTGTGTCGTGGGAGGGCCCGAGCAGGTCCGTGTTGCTAGGGCCTCTGTCGGGGTTGCTGGGGCAACCAGGGGCATCGGTGGCACTGGGCTTTGCATTGGATTGACTCCGTCGGGGTGGGGGGGCGGACTTCGGCCAGAGAGCGCAGCCGCTGGGTCGTGGAGCGGCAGCGGTTGACACAATCCTGTTTTCAACTTGGCTATATTCTCAATCTCAGCCACATCCTGTGGCAATCAGTACCACAGTCTACTTATGTCATGTGAGAAAGTATTTCCTCTGAGTAGTTACAAATTTGCCACCTTCCTATTCTACTGACTCACCCTTGCTCTTCCGGTATGAGGTTGGGAGCCCCTTTGTCCCTATCTACCTGCTCTATCCCTGTGGTTTTTAAACTAGGAGGGTGGGCATGGAAAGAATTGGGGGCGGGGAGCAGAAGGAGCACAGATGTGAAGCCTCTCGCTTCAACCTGTTTGAGCTAGGAAAAAATATCGAAAATAGTGGCAGAGCAAGGAACAGAGGGAGTAAGAGGACAAATGCAAGAGCGATGGGAGGGGGGGACAAGGGAGGGATGGCAAGGGAAGAGAGGGAGCAAGGTGTACAAACTTGTGTTTGATTTGGGAGGGGGCTCAAGTACCACAGACAAAAGGAAGCAGGAGGTATTTTAAGAAGTTCAAGAACTGCTGCCCTACATCATTGTGACCAGAGTCAGCTGCTCTCACATACAATCTCTCTCATTGTGAATGCGCCGCAGATCCTTCTGCCACAGTATCTTCATGGCTAACCTGATCAAAGCCGGGAAGCAGACTTTACAACAGAAGTAACACCAGGCACTCGTTCACCAATACCATGATTATTCCTCAGAGCGGCTGTTGCCACCCTTCCTACACTCTCAAACATATTGCGAATGGGAAGGATTTTCCCCCCACTTAATTAGAAGTTGGCATCTATGGAGCGAACAGACATTTCCCCCAGTTTCCACAGGAGCGATGCCTTCTAGAGTAACTAATCTAGCATGAAGCGTAATCAAGCAGCACAGCATGCCAGCTCAGCATAAAAGGGTTTGGAGCACCACTAGGATTTCCATACAGTTAGTAACACAGTCAAAAGGGGAGGGGGGTTATAATGGACCTTAAGACATCATTCTGTGTTAGCTGCCTCCTTCCATAAACGTTCACACCAACAGTTGGCTTTTAAGTTCGAGACTGTGGAAAGCAACGACCATACTCTCTCCAACATAGACAGAAGTATCACCCCAGTGCCCTATTATGTTTCTTGCCAAGCACTAGGTTTTTTTTAACCACTGTGTATACATGATTTATACCACTGTGTGCACATGATGTATACCTATAATGCAGCCTTTTCTGGGCTACAGAAAAGGGTGCTTTTAAAAATCATGTTAGTTGAGCCCATTTGAAGCACCACTTATAACAGAGTTTAAATGTGTTAAAATGCATTTAAACCAAGATTAGTTGCTCAGGGTCAATCTAAGCAAGGATCTGACAAAATTTTGAAAAACATCCTTTTCTCTTAGTCTACAGTCTCTAGACAAGACCTAAGCAGGATATTGTCAGCTCAAATCCAACCTTTGATTCAGTCTTTCTAAAAGAAATAAGAGTTACAAGTCCTACCAGTGGATCTACTTCTCGTTTCCAGGGAACAAGTTTTCAAAGCAACACAACGTAAATTTTACAAAAATCAAACTAGAAGATTGAGAACAAAACTGACTCGAAACATATTAAACCAATCAACCTACCTACTTTCCTTGTCTACACTTAAAGCAATCAGTTGAGATAGTGAAAGAGATAAATTGTTTTTAAGACTTTCAACTGTGGCAATAAAAAGATATCGCAGCGTTAGTATTTTTAAGTTACAAATAAATAACACTTTGTGTTTGTATCAGTCATTCTTACATCCGTGGGGATTCAATTATTTTATTAATTATTATTATTATTATTATTATTATTATAAGCATTTATATAGTGCCAGCAATGTACCTGGCGCTTTAAAAAAAATAAGATATACACGGTCCCTGCCCAACAGCTTAGTTGGGAGGCAAAACTGAATTTGCACAGTTGGAAAACAGAGGCAAGCAACTTGCTCAAGCTCGCAGTGAGAGAACAACTTACCGCTCCAACCATTAGTTCCCATACATTTTGCCTAAGCGACTCCATTTTCAGACATAAATATAAGCCTGTGTGACTCTAGCGAGTAATAAAGACATGCAAAGTATAGCAAATATCTCTCAGGATTGTCACCCCATCTGCAGTATCATGATGTTCATGATTCCACTTATGAGCATGACCTTGGTATGTAGGGCTTGTAAGCTACTACTCCTCCTCACCATTTCTATAGCGCTACTAGGCATACACAGTGCTTTATAGTCACAGGTTTTCAGAGACAGGTGTCTGCCCAGTGGGCTTACAATCTAAGACAGACAAAGATGAAGGGAACACACAGAGAAAGACAGACACACACATATTCCCATTTTACAGATGGGGAACTGAGGCCGAGAGGTTGTGACTTGCTCAAGGCCATCCAAGTACACCACCTAATCCACTACACTACACTGACTCTGAAAGCAGGTCCTTTTATGGCTGTTAGCCAGTGGTCCCTGACTCTCTTCCTATCCTCTCACAGCCTGTGTGCAACCTGCACACCCTGTACGTCAAGATTCAAACTGAGTCTGGGGGCAGTTCAGTGATGGCAGCAGACGCTGTACCTGATGGAGCTTAGAGGGAAGCTCCCCTTGAGCTAACCCTGCTCTCAGCTGGAAGTCTCTCCTGCATACATCCCCGGCTCCCCAGCTGCGCATCCCACCATAGTCCGTAATTGTCTGTCCTGTGCTAAAAACACCTCTCCCGTAGCAAGTTACTCACTGCGATCACCACCACAGGACATACCGCTCCCTCCAGCCACAACCTCAGGGATGGGAACAAACGTCTCTTTGTGTTTGAGTCTCTGAAGTAACTGAAAAACCTGCAGCTTTGCCCCCACCCCCCATAGTGCCCCACGAGCAAGTGTGACCCAGCTGAGTCACTTTAAGAGGCTTATCTCCCCCCCCCTCCCCGATTAGCGGTGCTGGCTTGTCATTGTGACTGCAGATGTCCACGGCAAAGGAGCTTTGACCCACATCTAATTAGAGTTACAGTCTCAAGATGGCACAGATAAATTAGCACCTAACCAATCAGGATAACTAATGAAAGCTGGCGGGCCCCTCCTGGTACCCAGTCGCAGGTTGGCATACGAAGCACAGTGGTGAGAATCACAGAAATGCCAGGCTACTATGCCATAGCACTAAAGAGTAGAGATAGGGAACTTTTTCCCTTCCACAGCCCACTTTGAAAATTAATCCAAGCTCTGCAGGCCAGATAGGCATTAGGGTGGGGGTTTAAGAGATGTGCTCAGGATGGGGGAATCATGGATCTGTTCCATGGATCCATCCTGTGTCTTTGAGTACAGGTTTGTCCAACTTCTTTGCCACTGCGGGTTGGATTGCACAAAAATCTTTCATCCTACGGCCAGTGTATGTTATTTCTATAGCACAAGGGTAGCCGAACCGTTGAAACGTACCAATACAAACCCGTGCAAGTTAAATACGTAGAATACAGAGCTGTCATTGCATGACATCTTTCTGAAAATTTTATATTTTATTTCAAAAATACTTGCATTTAAGTCTGCGAGCCAATGGAACCCCACCACAGGCCAGATTTGGCTCATGGGCCACCTGTTAGACAACCTTGTTTGAGTGCATGGCCTCATCTCCTCTCCTATCTTCTGAGGTAACATTTTCAGTGCTTGAGGGCAAAGATGGGATCCATAAGCCAGATCTAAGAATTTCAAAGGGGGCAAAATAAAAACCAACCACAGACCAGATATGGCCCATGAGTCGAAGGTTCCCTACCCCGGCTATACAATTTTGCTTACCTGATATCAGGTAGGTGCTTATTTGAGGAGGGATGTTTTCTTTTCTCCTGCTACTTGGGATCCTCTTGGTGCTCTCCATGCCCTCATGGATAATCCAGGGTCAGCTTTGGAGTCACAGAAGGGTTTCTCACCACAATGCTGGTTACTCCCTGCTGCAAGGCCAAACACCTGGTAAACCAAAACATGAAAAGGGTGTATGGGTGTGTGTTGGTGAGGGAGGCTCATACCAACAGTCTCACAGCTTGCTCTCAAAGCTATGGAGAGAGCTACAGGACCAAATTTATCCAGCACTTTGAAACACTCGACTCTCAAACCGACCTGTTGCTGGGGAGGTCTCACTTTCATGCGAGAAAAAGAGTGACATCCCCTGAAGTGGGCACTGATAATTTGTTGTTTAATAGCACTTCCACAGAACTGGCTCCAGGCTGCCTGCCAACCCCCCAGCTATATTGGAATATCAGTCTGTCCATGGTAAGACTGTCCATCAGTCTGTCCATCAGGCTAAGCAGTCTGTCTGGTTTGCTCAGTTTATATAATTCTGACTTATTACATGACTAAAGAAAGGCTGTGTGTGGCCCAAAAGCTTGCTTACTCTTACAAGCAAAAATTGGTCCAATAAAAGATACCATCTGAACTACTTTGCCTCTATTGCCTCAAGTTCACGTCAATTAGCTTCCCTCCACATCAGCCTAACTTTGCTCTCTTTTCTCTCCAAGCTAGGGTTGCCTCTTCTCCCAGTTTGACATATGAGAAAGGAAAATTGGGCACTTACCTCCTGAATTTTCCTTCTACTGGGGGTCCTACTGGACGGCCAGTCTGCACAGTAGGGTAGATCCCTGCTATCACCAGTAGGAGGCAGACATGACAATTTTGTATTCATTGTCCCAGAGATCTCCATTTTCTCCAGTATTTTCCAGCCTTCTTGCATACTGAGAAAATTCTACTATAGAAAAAACTAACAACTTTAATCCTATTAATATTTAAACTTTGAACTCAAAATTCCAAATCTCTAACTGATTCTCTTTTTTTTTTTTAATCCTGGGTCTATGATCTCAGTCTAGACCTCCATCAATTATTTCCTGGTTCTTACCTTTTAGAGTAAAGTAACCCATTTATACTCTCGGTCCCCCAGAATTCCTCTTCATTCTGGGAGGGACTGGCCGTCCAGGAGGACCCCCAGAAGAAGGAAAATTCAGGAGGTAAGTGCCCAATTTTCCTTTCTCCCTGGGGGTTCTCCTGGACGGTCAGTCAGCACAGTAGGGACTTTCCCAAGCGGTGTCCCCATTTAAACCTATTTTAGCTGATGGGATGATTCAATAATAAATGAAGAGGGCATCCAGTGGTTCATCCGTTCCTATACTACCGTCTGGAGCACCCGTCCCCCAAATGCTGTTATAGCCGATTCGGGCAAAGGAATTCTGGAATGCCTTGTGAACGAATGCACCGAGGCCCATGTGGCTGCCCTACAAATTTCTCCGTAGGAGGCTGCATTTCTGAAGGCCTGAGTGGTGGCCGCTCCTCTTAAAGAGCAGGCAAAGATTCCTTCCGGGGGAGCTCTTCCCCGAGCTCGATAGGCCTTCTTTATACATAAGGTTATCCAACGAGCTATCACCGCTTTGGATGCCTTTTCCCCCTTATTGTGCAGACTGTAAGACACAAAAAACGCCGATGACTTTCTAAAACGCGCTGTACGGGCTAAGTATTTTCGCAAAACCCTGGTGACATCCAACTTGTGCCACACCCTCTCCTAGGGATGAGATGGATTTGGGCAAAAGGATGGGAGAATAATCTCCTGCTCCCTATGAAAAGGAGAATTTACCTTGGGGAGAAAATAAGGATTTAATCTGAGGATTACTGAAGACTGCCTGAAAGAGCACAGGTTCGGCTCCATGGAGTGGGCCCCCAATTCAGATATCCTCCGGGCTGAAGTTATGTCAATCAAAAAGGCCATTTTTAGGGACAGATAGTATAAAGACACCTCCTCCAAAGGTTCGAAAGGGGTGTTAGTCAAAGCCCTGAGTAGTAAATTTAAATCCCAGGAAGGAAAACGATGGATCACCGGAGGTGATATCACTCTGGCTGCCCTAATGAAACGTATTATGTGGGAGTGTCTAGAAACCCTATCACCCCTAGTAGTGGAGAGTACGCTTCCTATGGTCGCTACTTGTCTCTGCAAGGTGTTATGTTTTAAACCCTTGTTTAGACCCTCCTGTAGAAAATCTAAAATCACCTTCGTTGAGGCCTTACCCCAGTCTCTCTCCCTTGTCCTGGCACCACCCCGCAAAACAAGCCCAGGTGCTTTGGTAAATGCATTTGGTTGCTGGGCGTCTAGACTGGAGCATAGTTTCCAGAACCTGCTGAGAGTAGCCTAATTTTCTAAGGGCCTTCCTTTCAATCTCCAGGCCGTTAGCTTGAGGGCTTGCGGGTCCTTGTGGAGAACTGGGCCCTGCGACAGAACGTCCTGTCTGAATGGGAGTCTGAGAGGAGGGCTCAGTGCCATTTCTCGTACGTCTGCGAACCACGGGCGACGGGGCCAATATGGAGTCACTAGTATCACTTCGGCCCCTTCCTTCCTGACTTTTGCCACTGTCCTGTGAGTCAGTGGAACGGGGGGAAGGCATATAGGAGTTCTTGTGGCCAAGCCAGGTTCAAGGTATCAAAATTTTCTGCTTGATGGTTTAGGAACCTGGATATGAATCTCATTGTCTTTGCATTGGTTGGGGAGGCGAACAGATCTACTACCGGATTTCCGAAGGTGTCAACTATGGACTTGAACGTCGACAGGTGGAGTGACTACTCCCCTGGTTCCAAGGTTTCCCAACTTAACCAGTCGGCCTGTGTGTTCTTGACCCCCGCTATGTGGACTGCCCTGATTGATTTTAGGTTGGCTTCTGACCATCTGATCAGGGCTGAGGCCTGTTGATGTAGTGCTTCCGATCATGATCCCCCTTGGTGGTTGATATATGCCTTCGCCACCATGTTGTCCGTATAGATGACCACGTGTTTCTTTCGAACCCATGGGGCTAGTTCCTGAAGGGCTAGGTATGCTGCTGTCAGCTCCAGCCAATTGATGTGGTGCCTTTTTTCCCAAATGAAGAAGGGGTTGCTTGGTTCTGGGACCTGATCCCTTTTGTTTGTTCCATCTGGGCCTATATCTCTTTTGGTGACCTCTGTTCGGGAAGAACAGACGCCTGGAGTTTCCCGTTGTCTGGCGTGAACTGTAGGGACGAAGAGTCTTTTTTGTGATGCCTACACTCTGTAGAGTCTGTTTTTTAGACTTGTCAGCAGCAGTCATGAGCACCTTACCCAGACATACCCCAAAGAGTTTTGCCCCTTGGAACAGGCCCCCTACTAGAATGTTCTTTGCTGTGGGGTCCCCTTTCCATGACTGGAGCCAGAGGCATCGGCATGCTGCTACATTGGAAGCCACCGCTCTTGCCGCCCAGCGTAACATGTCCGTGGAGGAGTCTGCGATAAAAGCATAGGCTAGTTGGATTCTGGTGGACAAGATTCTAGTCATCTTCACTGATACCTTTGGGACTCTGGCCCGCTTTATCCAGGTCATGAGCACCCTGGAAAAATATGATGTTAGCATCGCCATTTTTATAATTGCTGCTACCTCCTCAAAATTTCTTCTGAGGTTACACTCTATCCCTTTATCCGTGGGATCCCGGGGATAACACTCTCCTTCTGTTGGGAATACCGAGTTTCTAGCCAATGATGCTGCCGCTGCATCTACCTTTGGAATGGCAGGGAGGGCCTCTTTGCTTTTTGACAGTGAATATAGGGAAATTTGGGTTTTGTTCATTTTGAACAGCTTATTAGGCTGCTGCCATTCCCTCTTTATAATCTTTTCACATGCCCTGTCAAGCACCATCCCTCTGTCTCTGTCTCTCGCCCTGGGTATATATTCCCTTGCCTCTTCCTCCTCCTCTGAGGAATCCGAGGAGGCATGCTTCTCCTTCTTTTGCTGTAGGTGCAGTGCTCTGATGACCTGTTCAAAAATCTGGTCCCTATATTTTATGGGGAACTGCCTAGCTGAGTCAGTTGACGCCTCAATCTCCGGTTCTTCTAACTCTCCTTCTTCCAGGTGCGAGAGTTCTCCCTCGTCCCCTGACTCCTGCTGATCATCCATAGCCTGTGCCTCTTGTTCGTCCACCTCCTCTCCCTCCCCTTCCATATTTCTTGAGGGGGAGATGTCTCTATTCCTTATTTGTGATTTCTTTCCCCTAGGGAGTCTCCCTTCATCCGAAGAGGAGACTGACATAACCTCTTCTGAATGCCCTTCATCAGAGGTGGCGGAATCCAGGGGTCTGGCAGTCCGGTGTTGTCGTTTGGACCTGGGGCCTTTTCCCTTCCCCGCCCCTTTAGAATAGTCCTTGTATGCTGTTCCCTCCTGCCTCGGGGGAGATCGCTTGCGCTTCAACTCCGCAAGGATCTGCTTTAGGACCTCCATGTGCGGGTCCTGTGGAAGGGGGGGGCGAGGGGGGCTTACTGCGATTGTCTGCTTGCCTGTCTCTGCCGCTGCCGCCCTTTTTCTGGTGGACATGTCTGGTTGCGGGGAAAATTCCTGCTCGGCTCTGTCGGGGGAGACAAGACCCGGGGGGGTGATGGCACCCATCTTTGTCGCCGGCGGGAAGATGGAGTGGCGAGCTTTTGCGCACTTGCAGCAGATTCCTCCCCCCCACCAGCGCGCGTTGTTGTGCCCTAGGTGGCATGCGCCTGTGTGGTGTAGCGGCCGATCGGAAGGGGGGGGGGGG
>QEPC01006580.1:676451-691769 GCA_003113815.1 Sphenodon punctatus | reverse complement strand
TTCCCTCCTGCAGGCCACTTTTAAAATCAGTTCAAGCTCTGTGGGCTGGACAGGAGTTGTGGGCAGGAGAATTTAAGGGGTATGCTTTGGAAGGGGAGGGGTCAAGATCATGGATCTGTTCCCTGTCCTTGAGTGTATGCCCTTATCTCCCTTCCCTTCCCTTCCCTTCCGACTCACTCTTTTAGTACCTGAAGGTAGGAGTTGGATTCAGATCCAGCAAGTATAAAGGGGCCAAATAAAAAACAGTTACAGGCCAGACAGGGCCTACAGGCCATAAATTCACTACCTCTGCCTTAATTGCTTACCCAGACCTCTAGATTGGGTCTTACCTATGCCTCTCTTAGAGATGTAAAATGTGCAGAAATTGACAACATGGGGGGAAACAATTTTTCCCAGGGGGAAGGGGGTGTCCACATTTTGTTATATTCTTTAGATTAAAAAATAAAATAAAATAAACCAGTGTTGTCACTTTACTTGATTCCCTAAGTACCATGCAGAGTCAAACTCATACTTGAAGAGATGCTGTTAGGAAATTAAATAGTCCGTGCATATGCAAAATATTTACAAATGCCAGCAGACTATTTTTAGGGTGCATGCATATATGTAGTAACGGTCAGCAAAACTATTACAGTGATCAATATAACTATTACTATTCTAGCTTTGAAAGTTTAGTAAAACTCTTAAGAAAATCAAGTTTTTTGACACTACTAGATTAGTATATGTGTTCTATACTAATTGCCTAAATTCCTACTCGTCAGTCTTAAATAGTGACCTGCATTTAAATACTGATAAGGGGTGGGAATTCCGGTTCTCCCAAGAACCGATATTTGGGTGTATCGGATTAATCCGATAATTCTGATATTTACCTGATCTTTAACACTGGGCACTTTACTGGTTTTTTTACATTGCGGCCATTGAGATAAACGGCCACAATGTAAAACGCCCAATGTTAAAGATCTGGTATGCCGATGCCGGTAAATCCGGTACCGGGGAGATCTGATACCGGTAAATCCGGTGTTCTCCCCAGTGTCCCACCCCTACTGTATTAGAAAGCATGAAAAAATGAAGGGCAGCAGTGAAATATCATTTAAAATATTTTATAAGTTATTTTACTTGTTATTGTGAGAGAAAAATATTTTGTGAAATATTCTTTTCAATTTTCCCCATGAGAGCCTGGGCAGGGAATTTTATTTTTTTTCTTCACAAGTTTGCTTTTTGTTTTTCCCCTTCAGGCCTTCACATCTCTAGCCTCTCTTTGTGGTAAAAGGTTGTTCTTTTCCAAACAGAAAAGCATTCATATCCTCCTCAGTGAGCTCTGGGCTTTTATTCTCAACCAGGGTCAGCCATTTTCTCACCATCACAGCTGAGTGTGACCACATTCAGACCTTCTAAATTCTCCTCAGCTGGGAAACTAGCTAAGTGCAGGGAAGCTGTGCCCATTAACTCACGCTGATAAAAATCACATTAGGCCCCATGTAGTCTGCAACCCCACCCCCCCAAATTCCTGTTTTTACCAAGAAGCAACATTGGACAGAGACACTGAGAAATTCTGCAGAAAATCCACATTCTACAAGCAGAATTATGCAAACTAAATTGAGTAAATGATGTAAATATTTGAACGTAGATAAGTTTCCCAACATGCAATTCCATCAATTTGGAAAACCTGTCTTGATAACCAGAAAAATACCGCACGGGCCTCAGTGGCTCTGTGAAGTATTTTGTTTTTCTTCTGCATTGTGGAGTTTAGAGGTGCCCCTCTTTGGTAGCTGTGGCAGGGGGCCCTAGAATACATGCTTGCAGCTGTCAGTGTTAGCACCCCATTGGCTAGCTTACAATAGTGTTGACATCCCACTGGCTAGTTCAGTGCTCCCCATTCAAGCTGCATTTCTGTGATGTCAAGAGGCATTTTTTCCAATAGTTTGGCCAAGTCCCAGATTCTGCAGAAACGGCCGCAATTGCAGCAGAGCAGAATTCACAGGGTACTGGCTGGCTATAAAGGGCTAGCTGTTGGTCTCTTCTGACCTTGGCCTTGAGGAAACCCAGGGGTTTCGAGGTATCACTGAGGCAGTAATGGAGCAGCATTGAGTGTTAAGCAGAATTCCAGCAGCAGATTTATTGTCCTTTTATTAAAAAAGATTTCACTTTGATTCAATGTAACAGAAGGCAGAAGCAGTGTCCTAAGGCACAATGTATTTACAAACAAATCAGTGTCCTTTTAAACCTTCATATACAAACATATCAACTGTTTTGTAACCGGCTCAAACCTACTAGTGCAAGGAATATAGAGGAGTGGGGTAGGGAAGCCATCTTCACAGTTTTAGGAGCGCCCACCACATCTAGGTGACAAATCCATTGAAAATATAACCCTGTGATTTATCCAGTGACATCACCAAAGCCTAACAAATGTGTTTATGTGGGGGCAGCAGAAAGAGGGCTAGGGGTGCTACACAGAGCTGTAAAACTCTGGGGCAGTACGTGGTGGGATTAGAAAACAGCATCAAATCAAAGACTCCTCTGTAACATCCTGGACTCAGAATGGCTGTGTTGGGAGGATCCAAATCCACCTCAGTAGTTTCAAGAAGGGAGAAGAAAATTAAGTTCTCTTCAGTTTGCTCAATTTTTACCCTGCATCAACCACAATTATGGGCCAGACAATGGTTTTATTACATGTCAAGGGGGAAGCATCAGCACGACTGTGCTCTGGGAGGGAGTCTCAGTAGGGATGTGGGGCTATCTTGATGTCCAGGTCAGGATAGGGGAGAGGTGGGTCTTGCTGATCGATGGACTGGTATGAACTGCGATCCTGGCCCGCTCTGAAGAAACCTGCATGGGGGAGGCACAGGGAAGCTTTCAGACAATAGCAAGAGGAAATAAAACACAATCAATCTACACCCAGCACTGACAGTAACACTACTGTTTTCCAGGCACCTCCATAGTCGCTCAGAAGGGGCATTTATACCTCTGGAAAAAGATCAATTTAGCATGGGGGCAGGAAGGATTGACCTTACATGCTGGCCAAAATTGTACCTGAGGGCTGGGTATTAACACTCTTCCCCTTCTTCCAAGCAGCAAGCATTGCCCAGTGCCAGATGCAGGGTATGAAAGGCGATGGAGCAAAGATTTGCTATTGTCCAAATGATCTTCTGATGCTATTGGCTCTACATCACAAAGCTCTCAGTTGAACTTCCTGAATATAGACTCAGCAGGTTGTAAATGGATCCTCTATTTGCCTCAAGTACCTGGAGCCTGGAACTCATTCAGAGAAGGCACTACACAGCACTATGGTTCAAGCAGTTCCTTGGTGACGTATGGCATGAGGGATGAATTTATAGCTGCAGAGGTGACTCCAATTTAAAGGTCACTTCCAGGCTTCCAAAGCATGCAGGCGAGGATTGCTTACCTGTGCATGCCCCCTCCCCCCAAAAAAGTATCCCCCACCACTTCTCACGATGCAATCTTCACCTACCAAAGTCAATGGGAAATGAGCCACTTGCCTCAAAAGGACAGGATTATGCCCCTCAGTCACTGAGAGGAACTAATCTTGCCCTAAGCTTGGGCTTGAATAGAAGGCCAAGCCCACAGCACTGGCAGAATGGCCCCTGAAATTAGTTTTTTATTATGACCAGACAACTGCCTGCAGGGCACAGGGGAGACTACAATCAATGAACACAGCCGGCACCAGACCCAGCCAACAGGAATGAGCAAAAAGCTGTGCATGATTCGCACACCAGCCCCTTTTCCTAACATACCCCAGCTCACAGCTCTAAAAGCCCAGCAAGCTAAGGCAGCATCGTGATGACATGCAACAGCTCCCCAGCAGTCCCAACACAGCTTGACCACACTACAACCGTTTCATAGAACCTTACAGCAGCCCTGTGGCTACATGAGTGCACACAGCTTTTCAGTCCTGTGCAGCTGATCATCTGTCATGAGTTTGAACATTATTTAAATCAATGCTAGTCTTGGCACATGGGAGTCCTCAGCTGAGAAATTGGAGTTATTGGGGGGGGGGGGAGCTGCTGCCAAGCAACAGAAGGCTGTTCTACAGAAAAAGAAGCAAGCAGGGATCCAGAGGTGACAAGGGAAGGGGGGGGGGGGGAAGGAGGCAGTCACTGGCACAGGGCTGGTCTGTTGGCAAGACAATGCCAGATAGAAAGATGAAAGAGCATTAGGAGACAGTATGAACCCCAGCACAGATCAAAAAGCTGCAACTCCAAGCCAAGCCAATTCAAGCTAACGGAGAAGATGTTTTATTGAAAGAGTTCAACACAGTGCCAGCACTCTACATTGCTACAAGACAGACCCATCTGCAAAGGCCACTGTTCTGCTTTGGAAGTGCATGCTCGATGGGCAACATCCAAAAGCTGGAAGGCAAAGGGTGCAACAATGGCACACACATTTCCAAGAGCAGATATGCAGCGTCTTGGCAGCGGTGCCAGCTCCTGCCACAATGTAAGCAAGACTCTGCTGGGGAGGCACTAGACCTGGCCCTTGTACCCAGGCAGATTTTGTTTTGTGTGAATGGGAACCAAACCATTTGAGCCCTATTCAATTCAGTAAGATATACGCATACACCCATGTGGTTGGCCCATGGTTTATGCTTCTTCTGTAGAGCATTACCTTACAGATCCCTTCTCTTTATTGACACTGAGTAGAGGGAACCCACAGACTGAACGCTTCCCTACAAGACCAGCACAGAGTCAAGGCAGGCCTGGTCCCTCAAGGGAGCAGCGGTGGAAGTTATTTGAGAGGGGTTTTTGAAGACAAAACGCAAGTTCCAAAGTAGCCTACATCCTTAGTGGGAAGAGAGATGAGCCAATATCAAGGCTGGGAATTTATTGGTAGGGGACCAATTTTCTTTTGACACCCA
The DNA here is from genome assembly GCA_003113815.1 of Sphenodon punctatus. Taxonomy (NCBI): domain Eukaryota; kingdom Metazoa; phylum Chordata; class Lepidosauria; order Sphenodontia; family Sphenodontidae; genus Sphenodon; species Sphenodon punctatus. The sequence goes on along the minus strand of QEPC01006580.1, from coordinate 686,899 downwards.
CAGCCAAATGTACCCAAAGTGGGTACAAGGACACAGGCGAACTGAACTACAGAGCTTCCCATACACTTTGAGAGGCCCATTTGTAGCAGATACCTTCTTTCCTGTGCTGAGGGTAATGTTAACTGGATACTGAACGCACGAACTAGTTCTCACCGCAGCCCTTTGAAGTAGGTCTTCTCCCCCATTTTCCAAATGAAGAAATAAAGTGTGGAGAAGTAAACGGTCACACAAGGCGGCAGCTAAAACAGTCTAAGCCACACTGCCCCTTTCATTAGGAAGCCTTTTTTGCTGTGAACTTGCCCCCCCCCCCCCTTTCAGATTCCAGCCCTCTACCCTTTCCTCGAGGGAAACGGAATTGATGGGGGAAGAGCGTGAAGGTTTCGAAGCAGGACATGGATAAGCAGGGGAAAGGAGGAGACAGGCGCTTCAGTTACGTTGCACAAGGGGGATAGCAGTGGAGTCAATACCATCATAGGTAAAGCGGCTGTCAGATGAGGACTCCAGGTCTGAAAGGAAAAAAGGGAGAACATAAACACAAAAGGCATAAAACAGATAAGGAAGGAACGAAGAGAGAGCACAGAGACGTGACAAGAGACTAGGATAGGCCGACTCCAGCTGTGTGTATCCCAGACCAGGCGTGAGGAAGACAGAAGGCCCAACCATCACCAGAAGCAGGCAGGTACCTAGGTTAAAGGTATACTCTCCCCCACGCTCCCGGTACATTTGATAGACGAAGAAGCAGGACAAGGGTTTTAGGAGGAGGCTGAAGATGGCCATGCCAGCACTGAAACGGTCTGAGTCGCTCAGATGCTTCAACCTGGGGTAGTACAGGCTGAAGTGAATGATGTCCGTGAAGATTGTCAACAGCAGGCCAGTCAGGAACTGAAGAGGAGAGAGCAGGGCACCAGATTGGTATTTCATTCATTAGGCAAAGCTAAATGACTGCACTCAATTAAAAAAAATCAAGAGGAAAGGACATGCCAGAAGTCATACAGTACTCAGTGGGCAGAGACAGGAATAAAATCCAGGGGCCCGAGGCCACATGCCTGACCCACTATGCATCATTACCGTACAAGTCTAATCCAGTACCCTGCCCTTTTGCAGGAACCTCACCTTTATCTCTGGGTCACAGGCAATAATCCCACCAGCCCAGCACCCTGTCTCTGACAGTGGCCAGTACTGGATGCGTCAGAGGACAAGTACAAGAGGGCAATTAGGGTATGTTCTCATGAGCATCCTATATCATAGGTTGTTACTTTGGAGTAACTCTTACCCTTCCACACCATGTGCAGAAGCAAGAAAAACCAGGGGTTAAAAACCTCCTCCCCCTATCTCCCACTCTTTGAGCTTGCAGCAAAGCAGGCTGCAACAACAAGCCATTAATGAAACAGATTGCTTGTCTAAGGCACGCACACAAGGGAGGAAGTACTGCAGGTTACTGGGACAGGGGAGGAGGACTGCATGGAGAAAGGTAAGAAATGGAAAATTCCCCTTCACAGTACAGATGAGTGACCCCTAAAGCAGGAGGCTCATTCCTGTTCGTTTGGAGAGACCCTTCCCATCCTCACGTTAACCCCGGTGTTCGTAGAAATACAAGTCAGATGAAAACGTTTGTTCATGTCAACAAGCCTTTAAATGAATCCTTCATTCTAGCCTCCATCAGACAGAGGGGGCAGGGACGCCCTGAGCATGAAGATGCATCTCCTGACCACAAGGGGAGGGGAAATAAGAACATACTTATCCCCATCCTGGTCTCCACCTGCCCTCACCCCTTTGGAGTCCTAGGATGTCACATCACTGATTGGAGGCAATATCAGAAAGGGCACCACCAGAATATTTTATTGGGGCGGGGCCACAGGACACTTCCACTCCTTTCTGATGCAACAAATGACCATACCCCTTTGAAGTATTGTGATGTCAGGGAGTGGGAGAGCCTCTTCACCCCAATCCTTTCCAAAATGCCCACCTCCACCTCAAATCTTCTGGTGGTGTTCTTGCCTGATCATCTCAGGTAATAGCTACTGAGGGACCTCTTTCATGATCACAATCATGGTGACTTCTCGAGTACTGCCCCTCCCATTCTCTTGACACGCCTTCTCTTCCTGCCCACTTCTATACATATCTTTTACAAGGGAATGTGTGTTTTCCTCACATGACAGCTGTTAGTCCTATAATCTTCATACCCCACCCCAAGAAACCTTGGTTTGGCCAAGGAAGGTTTTCCTCTTCACTATAGCTTTCCCAAGGCACTTTCTGATAGGATTTAACTGGACTTGCGTACAGAAGTCTGGATACCTGAACTGGGGATAGAGAGGAGAGCCTTATCTTTACTGGGATTAGTCTCCATCAGGAAAGATTTGCCCATCCGCAGAAAGTTGTGGGTTTTGTTCTCTTGCCCCATGAGCCCTGCCAACTTGGCCTCTGCCTTGAAGGAATGCATAAATGACAGAGCCACCTGGATGCATCAGAGCTACCTCATGCTCAATCCAGGGAAGACTGTGGTTATGTTGGTGGGAAGAGGTAGCCGATATGAGGATGCCCTTGCTTCCCTTGGGCCCCCAAATGTGGCTGGGATCCAGGTAAAGGTAGTGGGCCAGGTAAAGAACTTAGGTGTCATTTTCAACCATGCTCTGTCCATGAAAACTCAGGAATCGGACATGGTGCGGAAATGCTTTTTTCAACTACATAATTTGCATGAGTTACGCCCTTATTTATCTCAGGCTGACCTTGCCAGTGACCCATGCCTGGTGACTATGAGGCTTGAGTTTTGTAATTCCCTCTTCTACAGGTTACTGGCAGTGCCTATCTATCACTTGCAGCTTGTTCTGAATGCGACGGCGCGGCTGTTGACTGGTTTAGGCAGCGGTGATCATATTAAGCCCGCCCTGCGTTCTTTGCGTTGGCTGCCTATAGAACGACAGATTGAGTTTAAGATTGTACCACTGGTTTTCAGGGCCCTGAACAGGTTAGGCCCTGGCTGTATTTGAGACCATCTTCTGGAGCCTCACACTAATGAGTATCTGCGCTCAGGAACCACCTGCCGTTTGGGGGTTCTGCCATTGCGTCGTAAGTCAATGGGCGATCAGGCTTTTGCTGTGGCTGGCCCCTCGGTGTGGAACAAGCTCCCACCAGATGTTCGTCTCAGTTCCTCCCTCCTTACTTTTAAAAAGAACCTGAAAACATATTTTCTACGTGCTTTTAGGATCCACTGCTGGTTCCCTTAATGTATTTTGCCCTCCTTTTTCCTTCCCCTCTCTTACAATTTTTTAGCATTCTTTTAAATTACTTGTTTTAAAAATGTTTATATTGTGATTTTATGTAAAATGCAAAGTGCTCCGAGTGTCATATAGGCGGGGGATGGGGGGTGCTATAAAAATATAATTATAATAATTATTATTATTATTAGTTCTTTTAAAAAAGCAATAATGTCTAAAAAAAATTCAGGGTGTTGGACATTTGAAGTCAAGAAGCTTTCAGGTTTCTCAAATAGCTTCCAATTTTCAATCAGAAATTGTACAGAATTTCTGTTGTAATGAAATAGTCTCATTTTCGTGTCAAAAAACTCTGATGGGACAATTTTTGGCCAGATTTCTAACAGGAATCTTGGTCAAAAGCTACAGGAGAATTAAAATAATCATTGGTTTTAAACCCATCTCAGGACTGTTAAAAAGCTTTTAGCAGATGAGGGAAAATGGACTTTGGAGCCCTAATCTGTCTCCCAGTCAAGCCTCTGGGGGAATCCCCTAAAAGCCCCTTGCTATCCTGGTGCTCTTCTGGGCTTTCCTACTCTCTGGGCATCTTCCCCCAAGAGATGGCTGCTGTCTGCTTCAGTAGTTTGTTCATGTGTACAGTAGAAGGGAATTTTCCCTTACTTTCTCCATGCAGTCCTCTGCTGTCTGAACAATTTATAGTACTTCAGACAAGGACTCTGCCTCACTGAGGTGGGTCTTGGGGACTGGATTCTTCAGCTGCTTCGTCAAGGATGGGAGGGAGGTAGATGTGTCACCCAACATCTATGACATTGACAGAGTGGGGCCAGCAGTGGCGAGCGAGTACCAGACTGGTGTCAACTCCTCTCCCCTAGTCTTGAAGGAGGCACCTGAGAGATGTGATCAAGACAAGGCTGAAGGCAACTTCCCCTTTAGCTGTGCCCCCCCAATCTGACAATTTGGGATGGGGGGGTCCATCTCATGATTTTTGAATATTTACAGTTGTCCCAATGCCTAGCTACCAAGCCATGCTTCTAATGCTACTACAATAGCCTTACTAAACAGCCGTTTAAATGTTGGACTATATGCAAAGTCTCTAGTAGCAGAATTTTAAAAAGCAAACAGCAGATCTTCCTGTAGCTCTGGTGGTAGAGCTCTGAAAAGGAAACCTTAAGGACAAGGGTTCAGGTCTGGCTTATGGAAAGGAATATCATAGGTGAGATTGATTTAAATTTTACTATTTTTTTCAGCCCAGCCTCAAAGTTGGGCTATGGGCTGTTTCCAGTTTGCTTAAATTTACAAACATATGCAAAATATGCTGTTAGGTGTAGAAGGGATTGTGCGTATGAACACAACCCTTTGTGGCACATGCACATAAATTGCTCTGCACGTTTGGGGAATGGTAAGTGACGGTAGGGAGGGGGCCTAGGTGGAATGAGGGAAAGTTGTTCTTCACTAGGCCATTCTCTTGAAAGAGCCCAGTAGGTGAGTTCCCCCAGACTTACCATAACTATTGCGTCGATGGAATCCCGCTGAGCGACTGCCCAAACCCCTACCGCTAAGATAGTGAAGTTCCCCCAGGAATAGGCGGTTGGAAGCCACACTTCAAGGCACCCCCTGACAAATGAGGAACAAAGCCATTCAGTGGATGCCTGGCATGAGTAGTTTGTGCAGAACAATGAGAACACTGAATCCTGTATTTCCCATTGGAGCTGGCAGACTGGTTTAAACCCTAGAGCCAGCTAATCCCAGTATTCTATCTCGCTGGTGCCACAGATCAGCTGATCCACAAGTGCAGGAGTTGCCTCCCAGTCCAATACACTGACAGCAGCTACAGCCTCAGCCCTGGTCTTGTCCTAGCTGCAGTTGGAACTGCTGCTGCTGTAGGTGGCTCGAGGATTCTGCCATGTGCTGTGGTACACATGCAAAATCCCACAGCCAGGGGCTCATATGTGCACTACTCTACATCACGCCTGACTATTTCACTGGGCTGGGTGAAAGAGAGGCTCTCTAGGACAAGGGCCAGGAAGACAGATGATCACAGAGAATGCTGGAACCACGGGGATAGGGAGGCAGAAGCCAGTGAGTCAAATCACAGGGAGCAGGGCTTGGAAGGCTTGCCCCTGCAGGTGGTTGGGGTAAAACCCATCCACCCAGCAGGTCTACTGGGGCCTGCCCGCTGCACCACCTCACACTGGGTGTTTTTAAACCAACGCCATGGGAGTGGGGGGTCAGTGGCCGCTGAGTGCCACAGCTGCAGGGCACCCACGCATGCAACGTGAGAGGGAAGCGCTTCAATCAATCATCTCCCAGCATAGCTGACCCATCCATGGAGGCAGCCCCGCTGGCCCTTATAAGGCATTCCAGATTTTTTCAGGCGTGCTCTGCGTGGCCATGAGTGGCCGCCATGTAGGTGGCGGGGGCGCTCCTCCTCATGCACCACTGTCACACGAGCAGTTGGATGCATGGACGGTTGGGGGCGGGGGGCGGGGGGGCATGTGTGGATGCGTCTCGTTTAAGAACACCCTCAGAGGTGCGTCTCCTCATGCCTTCCAATCCTCCCTTCTCCCACTGTGACCCATCTCTCCCGACACCCATGCTGCTGACCAACAGATCTCCACCTGGTGACCCTCCATCTCCCTCTCCTCCCTCCACTTTCATGCCCATGGATTGTTCCATGGGATAGATCAAAAGACAGTGGACTAGAAGTTCCTTCACTCTTACTACAGCCAGCAGTACGTGTGAAATTCCCTTTAACACAGCGGTCCCCAGATGTTTTGAGGTTGTTACCCCATTGAGACATGGAAAAAAAAAATCTTTGTGACCCGAAGTTTGGAAATTGTCATATCTACTTATACAAATGTAGACTCTTAGCAATGGGAGGGGAAGCCCTGCCTTAATGTCCTGTTTAAGTGATGGCACCTCCCCCAGCAGCACAGAGTCCCCTATCACCACACGGGCTATCCAACTACTTGACCTCCACAGGCTGACTCATCTCACAGCTATTTGCTATCAGGCCAGATTGCACAGAACCCTGCTCCGATAGCCAAATTTGCATCAATAGGTCTCTCACACACAGACTGGGTGAAAATAAACAAGACGATAGCCCACATTGATGTTTGCCTGCCTGTCTATTAGGTGTTCACCAGAAGTTTGCTTGCACCCCACATAAAGCCCCCATTCACTCCCCACTCACGGCAGCATCCAACGACATCATGGGCCCACCGTGGAGGCCGGTGCATGCTATGCGTGCTAATGTGCACCCACACATCTGCCTCCCATTTATTAGGTTCACCTGCAGCCTCTCCCGCATTCAGGTCCACCTGTACCATAGACTTACGCCTAGCACAGCTGTTAGAGAGCAATCAGCTGTGAAGCAGCTGCAAGAGGAGAGAGCAGGGGCAAGAGAAGGTTCTTCCTGCAACCCCACTCTCTCTTCTCCCCTCTTGCAGCCACTTCACTGCTGATCGCTGTGCTCAGGTGGCTGCAAGAGAGCGATCACCTGCAAAGTGGCTGCAAAGAGAGAGTAGAGAACAGGGGTGCAGGAAGGACCTTGCACACAAGCACTGCTGCAAGAGGACTGCACAATGGAAAGGGGCGGGTCACAGTCAGGGAAGAAGCCTTCTCTGGTTGTGACACCCCCTTTCCATCAGATCGAGGGTTGGGGAGAGGGAAAGCATGGAGTGGCACCCCCTGTGCTGGCTACCACCAGCACATGAAATGTGGGCAGGTGACTGCCCGTTTATTAGCTCTACACGCTGAAACATGAGAGTGTTGGCTGTATGGACCAAACATGGAGTCAAGCAGACTATTTGTCTCATTTAGAAACACCTGACACATACAGGCAAACAGCCACAGTGGAGGAGCCCTCCTCTCTTTCTGCCCTTGGGGTCCTGATCTCTCCCAAGAGCCCAGCCAGACATTTCAGCTGGATGGGGCTGGTGCAGGCCAGATGGAACTCTGTGACCCTCTGGCAACCAGTTGGACAGGTCTGCACTAGGGCATTTGCTTTCCTATTGACTTCAGGAAAGGTGCCTGTTAAATTATTCGTTCCTGCTATCTCCTTGGAAGTTTCCCCCATATTAGCCAAACCTAACCATAATCACCTGGTCGGAATGGTCACAGTATGTGTTTTAGCAGCATGTGAATCGTAACCATTCCAGAATAGCAATACTGCATGCTGTTTATACTATACCAAAGCAGAGCAGCGGTAAGTGGAGGAATGTGCTGCCCTGCTCATGTGTCACCTTCCAGGAATCCCTCTTCTTACAAGAGCATGCAAATTACTCACCATGTTGTGAGCAGCCAGTGCACCAGGACTATAGCCTGCAAGGGGGAAACAGAGAAGGAAAATGAGGTCAGCCAGCTGGAAAAGAGCAGGAAAATGGAAGAAATAGGATTTCCGTTCTGAAAGAAGCACAGTGAGCTGAACCAACAATACAGGAGTGAGTTATGAACTTGGCTGTGGAAAAAGCAGGCCTGGACTCCCTTCCCCTATGCAGCAGGCCTTTTTCTTAGATCACTGGTACTGCAGCCATTTGGTAGTTCCTCCCTCTTTGGAAAGTACATTCAGGACCTGGTTAGGATTTTCTAAATGGATTATTGATTCAGGAGTCAGCAAATAGTTCGAATAGAAAGGCCAGGCAATCTACACTTGACTAGTAGATTGCAAAAGCTACCAAACTGCTGTTCCAATCCCTCTGGCCCCAGCCTGATCTTTATTTTTTTTATTATTTTTTTTTTTTGGGGGGGGGGTAGAATGGGGTCCCAAGCATTACAAGAATTTTCCTCCTTAATATACATTAAAATAGGTAAATAGTATAACAGTGTGGTCTCTGTAAGTGGATTTCAAAATTTATGATGGGGAGATGGGAGATAGCAATCATGTACAATCTAAAAAGGCATCTTACCGCACATTAGTGTCAAGAAAAGAATCCACATCTAAAAAGGAGACTCATATAGCAAAACAATCAATGGCAGGGTCCAAAAACAAAATGAAGAAAAAAAATGGGAAAGCTAGTATACAAAAAACTAGTAGAAAAAAGAAGGGGCGGGGGGAAGGGTTGAAAAAAGAGAAGAAAAAGGGGGACGCATTTTTGGATTGTAAAAGATGGTAAGAACCACTCTATAATAAACATGGTTTCTAGTTGAGTTACTTACATGCATAACTCTTACTAATTATGGAAAATGCAGTTGTTTTCAAAGACGTTTAACTATTGTACATGATTTCATTGTTGGATTGTACAGTGGTAGTCATCCATGCTGTCCCTGATGAAGACATCAAGTCGAAACATGATGAACCACAGAATCATTTAAAGAATAGACTCCTTTGAACATTGCACTCCCATTTGAACATATGGACTAAACTGTAATTGGATTCTTCCACTATCTAAGATTGGTGTTTACATTTGAATACGTATGTATAGTATCCTGTAACCTCGTGGTGGTGGTGGTGTTTGGTCTGTGCCAATACGTGCATACCTTATGTTGCCCCTTTGTTTGCTGCTCCTACAACAGAACAGCACCAGAAATGATTGAAGCTGCCTATTATGCATCGCCGCAGCCTGTCTACAATAAGCATGCACCACACTTGCCTCCATGTGCAATCCATGCCCTCTACAGTCTTCACCTGTCCCCACCCCACTAGAGTTGGCCACAGCACCAGTGGGGAAATCAAACCCCAATTTGCTAGGCAAGGCCTCTTACAGTGTCATCCACTGACAGCTAGTGTAGCATAGTGAATAAAGTGCAGGACTTGGAACTGGGAAATCCAAGTCATCTTAGCCATGAACTCACTTGGACAAATCACTCTCTCTCAGCTTCAGTTCCCCATCTGGAAAATGGCAACAATGACAACTTATCACACTGGGTTGTTGTGAGAGTGGATGAGATAGGGATTGTAAAGCACTTTAGACACCGGAAATGCTATAGTAATAAAATAATAATAGACAACATTAAAAACCTACTTCTTCCATCAGCTCCTTTCCCCTACAGCCAGCTCACTGATGCTCCTTCTCAAGTCCCATTCTCCCCATGTGACTAGGCTAAACAAGAATACCCATAACTGCATGAATGAATCGGTCTCCCTATTTTCCTCTCTCCTTCGTCTTCCATACCTTGTCCATCCTAGATTGTAAGCCACTTGGGACAAGTGCAGTCCCAGCACTATACCCAGGATAAAAGCCAGACTGACATGGGTCCAGGAATCCTATAGCATCGAGATGCCCCCAGTGACGTGGGGTGGAAAATTTTCCCCTATATTTTTTCAGAAAGATTTTTCTGGTTCTAAAAATGCATTGTTTCATAAACTTAATTAGTCTCGAATTCATGCTTGTTCAGTGCCGGCCACACTGTTGGCACTATATAAATACATAATAAATTATTTGTATTATGGAAACTGCTACAATCATCATTGCATTCAAAAGAGGCAAATTCAATATGCTAGGGGATTACAATAAAAGCAAGAAAATTGTAGCGCTCCCTTGCTTTCGGCTGGAGATTCTCTGTAACCAAGGAGACACTCTTATTCTCTGTACGTTTCAGGATATTTTCTCCCAATTGGTTTTTAATTTGATTCGAGATGGGTGAGAAGAACTGAGCAAACGACCATGGACTTGAGCCAGCTGGGCGTGAAAACAAACAATACTCCATTCTCCCTATGCCAGCATCAAAATGAAAAATGATGCCTTGAGCCTCTGGAGTCCAGGTGATTTGTGTTCTGCTACAGTGGCCTGCAACACGTTTCAGCCTGCAGATCAAAGCAGGAACATATGTTCCGGTGCAAGCAGGTAGGGGCAAGGATAAGTTCCCAACACGACAAGCATCTACGCAGAACCAAACAGCCAACTGAGGACGCAATTGGGGTGCACTGTTCATTTACTGTAAAGCCAATCGCAAACCTACTCGGCGCTGGGTCTGAATTCTGTTTTTTACCCAAACTTGTCTAAATGCTCTTGCAATTAAGAGTACACCTGCTTTTTTGAAACATTTTATAACCTCAAACTGTGTCATTGATGAGAGCTAGGATTTCCTCAGATCTGGCTACCATCATTGGGGTGGGGATGGGGTATTTATGGGGGAGGGGGACAAGGGGACTGGGTTAGGGAGGGGAGGGCTGACCCCCTCAGTGTGAGGGAGGGGTGCAGCCCTCCGAGAGGGAGGGATCCTCTTGTGGCAAAAGAGGAGGGGGAGACTTGTTGTGTTGGGGATCTCTCTTGGGGGGCTGGCGGGGCGGTCTCC
>QEPC01006580.1:661215-676351 GCA_003113815.1 Sphenodon punctatus | reverse complement strand
AAGGGGCTTACAATCTAAGAGACGAGGGAGGGAGGAGATGAGGAAGAGGCAAACGTTAGGAGAGACAAGAGAACATTCATGAGGTTGAAAAGCTGCAGGCACACATGCTTTACAGGGAAAAAGATTCTTAGTGAGGGGGAAGAGGATGCAGTTTCACTCATGACTAGCTATGGAAGGCCTGATGGAAGAGGTGGGTTTTCAGGAGGGATTTGAAAGTTGGGAGGGAGGGAGCAGAGAGAATGTATCCAGGGAGGGAGATCCAGACATGAGGAGCAGCAAGGGAGAAGGGGCTACTGGCAACCAGCGCAGGCTCTGAAGCACCGGTGTTATCTGCTCCCAGCAACCGTCATCAAAAGGCAGGCACCACATTCTGCACAAGCTGCAGCCCAACGTAAGAGTGCACTGCAGTAGCCTAGCCTCAAGGTAATGAAGGCATGGACGACAGTGGCCACATTCCTATCTGAAAGAAAGGAATACAGCCTTCCAATAAGATAAGAGTTTGCAAAAGGCACTCCTGACCACCACCACAACCTGATGTTCCAGACACAGCTCAGGATGAAGGAGCACCCCACAACTATGAACCTGAGTAACCAGGGAAAGCTGCACCCCCTCAATGATGGGTGTCCCAATCCCTCCCAGGTCACAGGACCAGCCAACCAACATCACTTCAGTCTTGTCTGGATTCAGGTTTTGTCCAAGATATAGTACTGAGACCGCCTCACCCACATCCAGTCCCTTATGGCAGCCAGGCACCGAGTAAGCACCAAGACAATGTCTGGAACTGCGTCTGGAACATCAGGTCGCGGCAGTGGCCAGGGGTGCCCTTCATCTGGGGTGGACAAAAAAGATAAATAGATTTGGGTGTCATCTGCATATTGATGGCAGCACATCCCAAATCTATGCACAGTCTCACACAGCGGCCTTAGATACATATTGAACAGGAGGGGAGGCAGAATGGAACCCTACGTGACCCTACAGGAGAGGGGGGGCGGGAGGATGACAAACAATCACCCATCACCACCTTCTGAAACCTCCCAGAGAGCAATGAGCAGAACCACACAAGAGCTGTCCCACAGACCCCTGCCAGGTCCCACAGTCATGTCATCAACACCTCGTGATCAACTGCATCAAAGGCCACCAAACAACCTAACAGGATTAACAAGGTAAAATTTTCTGTTAATCTCTCAGCATTGANATCAACTGCATCAAAGGCCACCAAACAACCTAACAGGATTAACAAGGTAAAATTTTCTGTTAATCTCTCAGCATTGATGGGGTCCGTCATCCCCTGGTATCTCAGGTCCATAGTCTGGGGGTGCTCCTAGATTCACAGCTCCTCCTGGATGTCCAGGTAGCGGCTGTGGTGAAGGATGCATTTTTGCCAGCTACATCTAGTATGTCGACTTAGGCCATATGTCTCGTAATCGGACCTGGCCACGATCATCCATGCTTTTATTACCTCAAGATTAGACTACTGTAACGTGCTCTACGTGGGGCTACCCTTGGTGATGGTCCGGAGATTGCAGCGGCTCGTCTCCTGAAGGGGACGGGCTGATGCAAGCACATTATTCCAGTGCTCTGCGCTGGCTGCTAATAGTCTTCCGGGCCCAATTCAAAATGTTAGTTTTGACCTTTAAAGTCCTAAACGGCCTGGGCCCTCGCCCTCCGGAACTTGGATCGGCCTCTACAGTCGGCTGGGGGTGCCCTCCTTGAGGTCCCCAGGGTTTCCCAACCATGAAGTGGGAGTTCTCGGTGGTCACGCCGCAGCTGTGGAACTCCCTCCCATTGGAGGTCCATCTGGCCGTTGACCTCTCCGTCTTCCGTAGACAGTAAGACCTGGCTGTTCCACTGGGCCTTTGCCGAGGAAGATGGGATGGGTGGGTTGGGCTAGGGTGGGGTTTTATTGTTTTAGTGTTGGGTTATTTTAATGTGGGGTTAAAAATGTCGATTTTAATGAATTTTACATGTTTAAAATGTTGTTAGCCACCCCAAAATGCTTGTAGCAGGAGGGGGTGGCATACAAATATAATTATATCTATTTTATTTTATTTATTTAATCAACCAAGGTCACAAGCGCAGTCCCAGCGCTATACCCAGGACAAAAGCCAGACTGACATCGGTCCAGGAATCCAATAACATCACGATGCCCCCAGTGATGTGGGGCGGAAAACTTTCCATAATGGAAAACATTCCACTATATTTTTTCCAGAAGATTTCCCAGTTCTAAAATGCATTGTTTCATAAACTTAATTAGTAACATAATGGATACCAATACCTAATACCCATAAAGATAATGTGGTTTAAATGTTCAAACAAATTCAAAGCTTTACTTGAAAATTAAGTGCACTTTACTGAATTTTTTTCCTAATTTATTTCAGTTCAGCTACTTTTGGCTATTGTAAAAACTTTAAAGATATTTATCCAGCACATAAAATTAACATAGTGTACTTTTTGAGTTTTTTTTACTAAGTACAAGTCAAATAAACATGCTAAATCAAATCCCAACTGATTTAGGGAATTGAAATTTTTTTCAGAAAATTTACATCAGAAACTTTTCTGATTCAACATTTTCCAAAAAACCCACTTCCCTGGATGCCCCTGAAGCTGCCAGGCAACCACTCGTTCAATAAGCTTCCCTAAAAAGGGGAGATTAGAGACAGATGTGCAGGGAGTCTGCGTCAAGCAATGGTATCTCATTGAATGGCTGTTTCCCGTCCACCCAGCTGTGAATGGGTACCTGATCAATTCATTGAGTTGGGGAAGTCAAGGGTGGTCAGATGTAGAGCTGGCCATATCATTCCCTTGAGCACTGCAGGTCACCAAAACAGGTGTTCCTAAACCACACCAGCCCAACAGGTTGCATGGCTTGGGATAGACTTTGGGGGTGATTAAGGGTCAGATTTATTAGCTTCGATTGCCCACTACTGGATCAAATGGTCTGCCCAGCAACCTTGACTTTCCAAGTCCCACATCAGAGCGTTAAGTCTAAGACCATAGGTTTCTTTGCAAATTCAATACTTTAAATCTTTGCCATTACAGAAACTTGTAACACTGCCACTCCTGCTGCCCTCTTGCTTAGCGGCCTCTACTTCACCCACTCGTCGTGCTCTGAAGACTGTGGCGATGGTGTTGGCCTGCTCCTTGCCAAATCTTGCCAGTTCCAACCCTTCAGCACCCCTCCCTCTCACTCTCTCTCTTCCTTTGAGACCCAGTACGTTCACCTCTACTCCCCCTCCAACTCGACGCTGCTGTCATCTACTGCCTTCCAGGTTCCCCGTCCTCTCTTCTCTCTGTGACACATTGCTTACTTTCTTCCTTTCCAACAACAATATTCCCACACTCATTTGGGGGGACTTCAATATCCATATGGACACCCCTTTGACCCTGCTGCTTCCCAGTTCCTCTCAATGACCTCTTCTTTCAACCTTTGCATGTGTACTGACTGCCCAAGACATCGTGGCAGCCACTCCCTTGACCTAGTCTTATTAAAAAAAACTGTTCTCTCAGATCTCTCCTTTGACACCCTTCCTGTCTCTGACCATCACCTTGCTTCACTGCATGTCTCCCACTCCCTCCCTCCCGCTTCCCCAACCTCTCACTCTTTCTGTGACCTTCAATCCATCGACCCTCTGGACTTTGCTTCCTTCCTCTCCCCCTTTCTCTCATCCATCTCCTCTACCACCTGCCCAGACTCTGCTATCTCCACCTTCAACTCATCCCTGTTCTCCACCTTTGACTCCCTTGTTCCCCTCATGTGCTGACCTATCCATCGCATAAACCCCTGTCCGTGGCTCACTCCTACCATCCTGCTCTCAAGCCACTGAACGCCTCTGGTGGAAGTCTTGTGAGTTTGCTGACTTCCTCCACTTTAAGTTTGTTCTTTCTGCATTTAGTGATGCCCTTTAATGAGGCCACATCCTCCCTCTCTTCATCCAACCCCCTCCAACTGCCCCCTTGGCCCCATCCCCTCTCACCTCCTAACAATTATTGCCCCCACCACTGTGCTTTCTCTGCTGCACACCATCAGTCTCTCCCTCTCTACTGGGTCATTTCCATTGGCTTTCAAGCACACTACTGTCTCTCCCCGTAGTCTTAAGGCGGCCACTCTTGATCCCACCAACCCTTCCAACTATCACCCCATTTCACTCCTACCCTTTGCTTCCAAGCTCCTGGAGCAGGTTGCGTACATGCACTGTCTTGATTTCTTTTCTTCTACAACCTCCCTTGATTCCTTTCAATCAAGCTTCTGCCCTCTCCACTCAACTGAAACTGCCCTCAGCAAAATCCCAATGACTTTCTCTTAGTTAAGTCTAAGGGCCTCTACTCCATTCTTTTCTTCCTCAATCTCTGTCACCTTTGACACTGCCGACCATGGCCTCCTCCTGGATTCGCTATGCTCCCTTGGTTTCCAGGACTCTCTTTTCAACTGATTCTCTTCATATCACTCAAACCACTTCAGTGTTTCTCTTGCTGGTACCTCCTTTACGTCACTTCCCCTCTCTGTGGGAGTTTCTGAAGGCTCTGTCCTGGGACCTCTTCTCTTCCTTTACACTCTTTCTCTGGGTAAACTCATTTAAATCTAATGGCTTCCAGTATCACCTGTATCCTGATGGCACACAACCCTCTCTCCACTCCCACGCTCTCCCCCTCCATCCAGTCTCATATCACCGAATGTCTGACAGCTCTGCTTAGATGTCTTGCTGCCAACTCAAGCTTAACATGGCCAAGACAGAACTCCTCATCTCCCCCCCTCCCCCCAAAAAAGTTCCCCTCTTACTTCCCATGAGGCTGTCACCATCCAGCCTGTCCCTTAGGCACGTAGCCCGGGATTCATATTTGACTCTTCCCTCTCCTTTACATCTCAGATCCAGGTTGCTGCTAAATCCTGTCGCTTTGCCCTGCAGTATTGCTAAAACCTGGCCATGCCTTACTGTTGCCACCAAGAAAACCCTAGTCCATGCTCTAGTCATCTCTCGTGTTGACTACTGCAACTTCCTCCTTACTGGTCTCCCCTGCTCTGATCTTACCCCCTTATCTGCGTTCAATGCTCTGCTGCCAAGTCATTCACCTTGCCCTTCACTTTGACCATATTCAGCCCCTCCTCCCCACCCTACACTGGCTCCTTCTGCATGAATGCATTCAGCACAACCTCCTGGTATTCACCCCCAAGGCTCTTCATGGCCCTGCTCCGCCATGTCTCTCTGCTTTTGTATCCCTGCACACGCCTGCCCAGGAGCTTTGCTCCTCCTCTGCCCCCATCCTCGCCTGCTCATAGCCCCCTTGCTCCTCTAAACATCTTTGCCCCTTCTCTCTTGCTGCCCCCAATGCCTGGAACAGACCGTGGATACCTTAGTTCTGCTCCCTCCCTCCCAATTTTCAAATCCCTCCTGAAAACCTACCTCTTCTGTCAGGCTTTTCCTAGCTCGTCATGAGTGAAATTGCATCCTCTTCCCCTCCTCACTCAGAATCTCTTCCCTGTAACTAAGTTAAGCATGTGCACCTGCAACTTCTCAACATCATGGATGTACCCTTGTTTCTCCTGATGTTCACCTCTCCCTTGTCTCTCTTAGATTGAGAGCCCCCTGGGGTAAGTGACCAGTCTATAACTATTGATTGTACAGTGCCAGGTACACTGCTGGCACTATATAGTAATGAACATTAATAACCATAACCACAACTGAAGCTGGGCAAAGATCAGGAACACACATTTAAGCCTGATGTGCTTCACTGCAGTTCCGGGATAGCTCACGAGACCTATGATGCAGTATCCTTCCTCCTCTGTTGCAATCTTGCAGTTTCTCTGAATCGCCAGGGTTTTGCTACAGCCCCACAAGCTGTTTATACATTTTTATTAACGAGCGTTGCTTTTAAAAAAAAATGTTCATGAAATGTTACAAAATGATTATTTTTTTCTTCTGTTCCCCTCGCCCCCAGAGACCACAAAGGAACAGTTAATCAGTCATATACAGGATGTGCCCAGAGAAATGCAAATGCTGTTTACTCAAGAGATTATTGCAACATCAGGGAAATTCTTAATTAGGCAGTTTTTAACCCAATGGAATACACTCCCTAGACCCCCCTCAACCTTCAGCAGTTAGCATAATTAGAGGTGGGGGTGTTAAAAGCTGTCTACACCACAATTGCAGTTATTACATTAGCAGGAAGGGTACATTTCATTTCATTATTATAACAGATTTCACAGCTTCCATTACATTTACCTGCATGCCATAATATAGAATTCCTTGTGAAAAAGGTGTACAAATCTACATTTTTTAGCACCTGGACAAAATACTGCAAGTGTTTGCTTTAGTGACACACTGTCACATGACATTCTGTTTCGTTTGTTTCCCATAAAGGAGCAAATGCAATGCACTGAACTTTTAAGATTCCTGAAGTGGACTGTGGCTCAGGTGGCTCAGAGAGCATGCGTTGCATGTATAAGGGCCCAAGTTCAAGCCCCAGCATCTCTGATTCAGGATCTCTAGTAGCATGTCTAGGTGAGGCCTCTACCCGAGACTTGCATTTGAAACCCTGCTGCCATGTCAGGTTGTGACAATACTGGGCTAAGATGGACCATTGGTCTGACTCAGTTAGGCAACTCCTTATATATTGTATAGTACCTGGTGTACAATATTGTATAGTACCTTATATATTGTATAGTACCTGGTGTACAATATTGTATAGTACAATGTGCCTGGTATTGAACAGTCATAATTAGGTCCCCTCACTGAAAGGGCTTAAAGTCTAGAATGGACGATGGAGAGGGGAACATAGGGAGAGACAGGCAGTGTTTTAAAATGAGCAGGGGGGGGGGCGCAGTCCCGTGGCCACTGAGTGGCACAGCTGCTATGTGGAAGGAGGAATTCTAATGGGTAGCTCCCAGCCTGGCTACTGCGGTAGCCACCTCATACTCCCCATGCCACACACCATGGGGGAGGGGGAAGCATGCCAGGCTGGCCTTTGAAATCGATATGTTCTAGGTGTGAGCGCTGGGGAAACAGGCTCTGCAGAGCTCATGGCCAGTTCCCACGACTTGCAAAGGCCAGCCCCCGCCCCCCCCACAGTGCTTATGAGCAGGGGATCGGTCTGCTGGCACGGGTGGCCACCCCAGTTCATACGGGCAGGGGACACACAGGTGTTCATTGCCACACACTTTTTTTGGCTTGCCCCACACAGCACACTCTGGATTTCTCAGCAGTGCACCATGAGTGGGTGCGGTGTGACCCACAAGAGTGCACCACCTTCAGATGGGCAGTCAGATGAGTGGCCATGTTGGGTAGCATCTTGTTTAACACACACAGGGAAGGGATACATTAACGAAGTTGAGAAGTTGCAGGTGCACATGCTTTGCTTATTTACAACAGGAGGAGGGGGGATACCAAAGAATAAGGCAGTATAAAAGAGAAGTATAAACAAGTAATCTATGAGAGTGAGGAGCTCGGCTAGGGGAAACCTGATGGAAGAGGTGGGTTTTTAGGACTGATCTGAAGGTTGGGAAGGAGGCAGGGAGGGTTTGGAACAAATGTGCTCAGGAAGGGAATTCCAGACAAGGCAGCATTGGAGAAGGGATGAAGATGGTTTAGGGAGCAAGAGGCTCTGGAGCAGGCAAGGGGGGTGGCGGTGGCAGAAGGAGTGAAGTTCCTGGATGCGAGTGTATAGGGAAACAAGAACAGAAAGACAAAGAGAAAGGCCATGAGGACAAGGTGGTCAGGATGTTCTTCTAAAGTTAAAATGTTTCCAGGCAAAGAGATAACAGCTGCATCCAAAAGCTAGAAATATTTTTCAGTTTTGCCATTAAGTTTATTGATGGCAAAGCAGTATCTTCAAAAGGTGGGCATTCTGGAATTTCGAATTTACTGCAAGAAAGTGTATTTGAGAACATTTATTGTATAAAATAAGAAGAATATCAAACTGAAAAAGGACAAGGTAATCTATGTAATCATGAAATATCAATTGCAGACCAAGATGTTCTGTGATAAGAATTTTTTATTTTTTTAAAACTATGGAAAAAGATACAGCTCTAATTATGAAGCTTGTTTTTCTAAAAAAAGGAATGAAAAGGATAGAGGGATTGAAATGCCAGAAGAGAAATTGAAGAAATGGGAAACGTTAGCCCAAAGAGAATACTAAAGAGGGACATAAAGTTTCAAATATGTAAGAGAATGCTTTTAAGCAAAATGGTACCCAATCGTTCTCCATATCCACTGAGGATAGAACGAGAGGCAGTGACCTTAAACTGAAGGAGAAAAGATTTAAGCTAAATATTGGCAAGCATTATCTAACCACGAGGACAGACAGTGAGCAGAGCCAATTCCCAAGAGAGGTTGAGGAGTTGTCACTTCAAGGGTGTTTTTAAATGTTGGGGGGGGGAGAGGGTTCTGTGGCTGCCAGTGTGGCTACCCCAGCCATGGAGACAAGCTGACCCACACTCCTTCTGCCATGGACCATGTGGGAGGGGGAAGCATGCTGGGCTGGCCTTTGCAATTGACATCTTCCCAGCGTGAATGCTGGGGAACCCGGGCTCCCCAGCACTCCGGGCCAGTTCTTGTGACTTGCAAAGGCCATGTCTCCCGCCCACAATGCCATTCTAACAGAGACATCCTTCCAGTGTGGACTCGAGTGAGCTTCAGTCAAAAGAGCCCAGAGCTGCAGCTAAGGAAGATCTCTGCAGAGACTTGAAAACAAAGCCCGATTGTGAGAAGAGTCGCATCCTGGTGCCCATAACCCCTCCTCACACTTCTGCTTCAATCCTCAACCACAACGTGATCACTTCGTAAGGTGGAAGCGAGACGCTACCTTCGACAAAACCAAATGCAACAAACAACGAATCCTACTAGTTCTACTGCATCTTAGGCAAACTTTATAAACCAGACACACGCAGAACTGCAAGCAGCCTCCTCTGTGGTGGGGGGGGGGAAACAGCCAACTGCACACAGTGGAGTATGCAACAGGGAAGGAACAGAGCAAAAGACAGGGTGGAGTTGAAGAGGAATTGGATACCCCTGCTCTTCTCAAGAGAGTCCTTGGATGCCGAAAATGAGGCTCAATAAAGCTATCAGACATCTCTTTGAAATCTCTTCTCATGCCTTTGTTATAAGTATCCCCCAAGATAGCATTAATCTAAAGAGATGAGTTGCAGCAAGCTCTCTTCCCCCTCTCTTCAGCTGGTTTACTGCAGGAGTGGGGATCCATTTCTTTTGTGGGGGTCCACATTGGCAATTAGAAACTAGCTAGTGGGGCCACCCCACTAGCTACAGTACAGAGAAGTTTACCTACATCACCCCCAAATTCTCTCATTTCACATTTGTGCTTAATAAAAGTCCAAGTTTTTTCAGTGCCAAGATCAAAGCACCATCAGCAAGGAGGAAGGATTTGCATGGAAAGCGAATGTAAGGTGCAGAGCAGAAAGATATGGGAGTGGAAAGATTGGGGGAAGGCATATAGAAGAGTACGTTGTTGAGTGGGTGCTTGGGGCAAGGGGAAAAGAAGCGTCTGGGCTATGGATCTGGCCTGCGGATCCAGGCCCTACCCTCAAGTACCTCATCTCTGCCCGACGAAGGACCCTTATGAGGTCCTTCATCAGTCATACCTCCACCAACTGGAGCTGGTTCAATAAAAGATACCACTTTCTTTCTATTACCTATAAAGGCCAATACAGCTTGGGCCCTGCCTACCTACAGGACCACCTCACCCTCCAGGTCCTGGATCGGCCCCTACGGTCGGCTGGGAACGCCCATCTCAAGGTCCTTCAAATATCTCGGAAGGGGACTATGGAGAGGGCATTCTCAGTGGCCATACTTTGGCTGTGGAACTCCCTCCCGACGGAGGTCTGCTTGGCCCCGGACCTTCCCTCTTTCCGAAGACAGTGTAAGACCTGGCTATCCCACCAGGCTTTCAGTGAGGGAGATGGGTGGGCTGTTGGGAGTGGGGGGAGGTAGGGTTTTAGCTCCACTTTGGGGGGGGTTTGCTGTGATTTTATGTGGTTATTGTATTTATATGTATATTTATTTTTTAATATATTTTTATATGTATCGTAATTGTTGCTATGAGCCACCCCAAGCTGCTGTAGCAGGAGGGTGCAGCTAAAGAAATCGAATGAAAAATATATTTGGGACCAACATGGCAAACTCTACTTTCACTATACTGCCTTTCTCCCGAGTACGTTCCTTCAGGGCTCGAGGATGGGAGCTCGAACCTGCTGCCAGATCCAGGAATTGGAAATGGGGCCATATAAAAGACAGCTACAGACCAAGTTTTTCCCATTCCTGCTCTTCTGGATGCAATTGACAGTGACTAGACAAGAATAAGAAGCAGTTTCCACTCTAGTTAGCTATCTGGTAAGGGTCTTTTGTAGAACACTAAAAGAAAGTAAAAACCTGATTTAAAAAACTACAAAAGGCAAGCAGAAGTAGAAAATAAAGGGGCAGAGACAAGATTCCTTTAATGGGAAATATGAAAAACCCCTAGAGCAGCGTGTGAGGAATAAGTGGGGTTTCTTCAAGAAAGAAAACTCGCTATTACCCTTGTTCGTTATTAACCCTGCAATCAAGCCTGAATGGTCTTAACACTCCAGCTCCCATTAACTAGCTGTCAGAAGCCAGTCACTGATCACAGAGAAGTGTTCAGAGACAGAAGCTGTATGGAAAATTGTATCCCCCTCCAAGAGCTGACAAAATTACCCCAGGTAATTTTACTGCTTGTTCACCGCTATTCCATGGGTGCTCCAGAGCAAGCATCACATGAAAGAGGGATGTGATCCTAGGGTAGAGTGCCCCTGAATTTCCCCTTCACCCATAAATACCACACAACCTCTTACTGCACCTGGAGACAAGCATGAGAGAGGAGCTAATCCAGGATAAGTATAGGAAAATGAGACTCTGCATGGAAAAGTGCCTGATTGGGGTTTGAACCCATGTCTCAGATCTGGGATTTAAACCCCAAAGCCATGTGCATAATGGACTGACTGGGCACAGAGGTGTGCAGCCTGCTCTCTGGAACAGCTCCCCCTTGGTCTGAGCTAATCTGGGCTGCCTGCCCCACAGACCCAAGAATCCAGTTCCCATATCCATTCAGCCCCTCCCCTCCCCATACCTATTCACCCCAATCCCTGGTCCTACTCATCCACTCTGCAGTCCTCTGATCCAGCCCTTCCACATATTCCAACTCTCTTCCTAACTCTTGCCCCCATATAGCTCCATGCCCCAATCCATTCTGAAAATCCCAAACCACATCCCATATGCTCCCTGCATCTCCTCACCCATTGCCCCAACCCTCATATCCACAAAGTCCCTACCCCCGCTCCCCAGCCATACCAGCCCTGGGCTCCCCTTTAAAAGAGAATGCTTATGGAAAATACATGGTGCAGGGCTGCACTGGTTTCAGTGCAGCCTTGCAACATGTATTTTTCAAAAGCGTTCTTTTTTTAAGGGGGAAGCATGGCAACCAGCCTGCTCCCCATAACCTGGCACTCCAGTTTCCATCCCCTTTCCTCCCCATATGCTCCGTATCTCCTCATCCCCTTGCCCCTGTCGAATCGCCTCACCCCCACAACTCTCAACCCTCCCCTCCATATGCTCTCCATTCCCACTCAACACTAGCCTCTGCCCCCACTCACCCCTCCATATGCCCCTTGTACTTCCTCACCCCCAGCCCCTCATCCCAACCCTATCCCTACCTAACAGGGTTGCCACCTGTGGTGGCTTTTTACCCGACACTCCCACAGTCCAAAATGGAAGTGTCACTTAAAAAAAAACCTACCACCAAATGGAGCAAGCCTACTACCTAGGTCCTACACGATCCCCAGCCCCATACATTCTCTGTCCTAAACCCCTTCCATGGACCCCCATGGCTCCCGCCCATATACTCCCTGTTCCCACTCCCCCTCTGTCTCGCCCCCCAGTACCTTGAGGTTAACGGAGGGCACTTCCATTCTCCTGGCTCCAGGGAAACACAGCGCCCTCCCGGCCTCTTCCAAACTTTCCGCGAGCCCCGCCTTGCACCCGTGACTCCCCGGGGAGGTCGCTCACGTGGTCCCGAGCCAACCCCCAGGAAGGGAAGGAGGCAGGGCCTGGGAGGCAGCTTGGGGGCGCTGAACCTAGAGGCGTCCCCACTTTCCTGGGCAAGGGCGTCAGTTCAGCCCTTTTCAGCATGATCTTATGCTGGGTGGGTGCATTGCCATGGTCGGTCGGTGGGTTCGTGGGTTTGGCTGCCTCCCAACGCTTGCCCCTCCCCCATGCTCCCTGCCTGGCGAGGGAGGCAGGCGGGTTGCAGGCTGGAGGAGGCAGGTTCCAGGCTGGAGGAGGCAGTGGGAACCAGAGTTGTGCTGTCCCCACTCACGCGGGGGGAGGCAAGTGCTGAACCTGATCTTGCCCCTTTGGGAATTGCCATTTCCAGTCTCAATCCTCACACGGTTATTTCGATGTAAATATACACCTTCAGTTTTTATTCCTGAAGAGTTCACACAAACAGGGTACTAAACTGACATTGGGGAGTAGACTATTTTGAAGTAATTGTTTTTGTGAATCCTTATCAGGGAGCATTCAGGAGTAGAAAGGAGTATTCCCTTCAGTTTATATTTTGACGTAATTGTTTCTGTGAACCCTTGTCAGCAGGGTAGCAACCACCATAGTTCAGTGATCATTACCTCGCTGATGGTAGGGAGATTACTGCATTTTCAGGCTGCAGTAGCTGCCTGAATTAAATGTACAGCTACTGTTGTTCATTATAAACAGGGGGCTGCTGAAGCCCCAATTTTGAGGAAACCGCTTAACTTACATTTCTGAAAATTTAACCATGACTGTAAGTTGCGAGGGCCATCATATCCACAAAGTTTGAAAAAGATCCATTAGGAAAATAAAATGTTATAACTGCTTAAACGTTAATTGGTTGTTGTCAAAATGCACACCATCCTCACCTATTTGAATCATCAATATCTCCTCCCCCTGGATGAGTTGAGCCCCCAAACGTCACAGGCTTCGAGAATGAGATCAATAACAACCGTTTCTGAAATATGATACTGATTGATGCAGCCAAAACCGAAATATTATTGATCAAATATTTGGTTCTGCAGGTTCACGCATGCACACTTGAGCTCCTCTCTCCTATCGGAGAGCTGGGGAAGTGGCTGCGTCCCGTACCCCTGTGAGCTCTGTGGGCTGCTGCTCCTGCTGCTGCCCGGACCCCTGGAAACCCGCCAGCCCCACGCGCACCACCCGCCAGCCCCCCCAAACCCCGACCACAATTAAGTCTGTTATTTACATGTATACAAATTGTATACAGCTCATACAATGACAACATTATACAATTTGTTATACAGAATGAAGTTCTGTAGAAACAGACTTAATGCGCTCTGAAAAAATTGTTCCTTGTTGAATTATGATAATAAATTAAAGTTTAATAATGGAAAAATGTGGAAGTTTAGTTATTGATAAAAATGAATGAAAATATGTATGGTAAGGAATTAAGTACATATATTACATGTATGTTGATGAGGATAAAATATTAAATATTGCTCAAATTCTGAAATAATTTCTGGGTTTTGGTGTTTATGTTTTGCTGCAATGTGTGGAGTGGAAGGTTTTTTTAATTGTAATTGTAGTGAAATTTGGGGGGGTGTATTTTAAGAAAACTCATGTGCATTTAAGTTTTTTTTAAACTAAGTTTGTTGTTTTGGTGAATTACTACTTCTGTTTATGCTGTTCATCTGAAGCTAGTGACATTGAGTAGTTTCTTTGGCTTACCAATGTTCAGCAGTACATGGTCTAAGGTCCTGACCTTTAAACATATTATGGAATAGTCCTGGTGATCTCAATGGGATCCAACACCCAGGATCTTAGGCTCTCATGGGGATCCTTAAAGAGCCACTTAACGCTGCTGCTGCTACATCTACAGCTTGCCTCAGATGTGGGGGAGAGGGTGGGACCTCAATAGGGTAAGTGGTTTGAGAATGACAACCTATAAGAGTCAGTTCTTAAAAGGACCTTGGGTTCCTGTGTCCCACTGACTCTCACTGAGACAGAGGGCACATTTTTATTTATGTATTTTTTTATTTATATCCTGCCCTGAGCCGTTAAGGAACCACATAATAATAATTCATAAATAAAAATAATAATAACATATAAAATCCCTTACAAAACCCTACCCTCAATTTCTGTCCCTGCCTTCCAAACACTTGGTCAAAAAGAAAAGTCCTATGTTGCCTCTGGGAAATGCTCGGGTTTTGGCTTTGGTGAACCTCCAGGGGCAGGGAGCATCGACAATGCTGGGGCAGCCACCGGAAATGCCTTTGTCTGCACACCCTTGCCATATGAACCTGTTGGGCAGATGCGAGAGGGAGCACCTGCTGATGCAATGGACCATAGGGAACGAAGTGATCTTTCAGATACATGGAGCCCATGCTCTCACTGGTCAGTGGTAGTTTTCAAAGGGCTAGTTGCCCAGAGGGTGTAGCATTCACACAGTATCTTACATTCCGGAGTATGCTGCATTGGCAGGAATACGCAAAGTGTTTTGCAAGTGGTGGGCAGTTAGTCCCACCACAACTAGCAATTTGTGCAATCACCACCCAAGGCGTTCCCATTGGTGGCTGCCCTGAAGCAACTTGCAAGGGGACTGTCCTTTGTGAACAAGCCTTTGGGCTGCTATGGCTACAACCACACTAGTGACTCGCCCCAGACTTGAGGAGGGGAGGTGTTGGCTCACCTGTCTCCCTGCAAGCCCTACCTACATTCCACCCCCATTACTGGGTGCTCACCCCAGGGCATCCACAGGCGCATAGCACCACATCAGGCCCACTGCTAGGACGTTGGTCGGGAGGGGTGGGACAGACTGCATAACAAGGAGGCAGTTTTTTCAGACTAAGAAACTGACGGAAAAATCCTGGAATGCCTCTTATTTCTATAAGTGTGGTGGGGAATTTATAAGGGGGCACTGCCCCTCATGCCTCCCTATAAGGGCGCGGCACTTTTGGGGGACTGCAGGGGGTGGCAGGGGGGTATTTTATATTGTGTAGGCTTTGTTTATTTTTCAGGGCTAGGGTGGTAGGGTGGGGGTATTGGTACGGGTGGGGTAATGAGGGGGGCGGACCCAGGGACTCCCCCTGGTGAGAGCAGGGGGAGGACCGGGAGGTTTGGAGGGG
>QEPC01006580.1:640902-658075 GCA_003113815.1 Sphenodon punctatus | reverse complement strand
GGGGGGGGGTGATTTTAATCCCCCGCCCATTTATTTATTTATTACTGTCCTTTAGCCCTGTTTTATTGATGTATTTTATATTTATATTTTAATTGATCTTAATTGTTTTTATGATTGCTGTTAGCCGCCCCGAGCTGCGTTGCAGGAGGGGGCGGGATACAAATCTATAAAATAAATAAATAAATAAATAAATATATAAGCCTGGCTCATATCCATTCCCCACACAAATCCAGGAAGGATGCAATCCTCCCCTGTTGAAGTCAATGGCTCAGATCCTATTGACTTTAATAGAGGAGGATTACGCCCAGTGTTTTTGAAAAGTCTCCCATTGTTATCTGTAGGCTTTGGCTCAGGCCTTCTGAGTGTTGCATCACACCCTAGACAGCAGGAAGGAGGAAAAGAGAATCAGCGGATGCGGTTAATTTTGGGTACCACAATGACAGATCATCACTGACCTTGCACTGAACTGTTTGCAAAAAGTTATTGCCCTCCCACTGTGAGAAGAGAAAACAAGCCCAAACAAGCAACACAGATTGTCTTTGGGGTGTCAGATCGATGGGGAACAAATGGAAATGCCAGCAACTTGGCCTCTCGGGGCTATACACTACATCTCTGCACTGAGCTGTATAAGATTTACGGAATTCGATTGTCTAGCAGCTTGTGTAAACCACAAGAGAAAGAAAGAGATTGGTTCTCTAATTCAGAGCTGAGAAGTGGCTCAGGGCTTGTCAATTTACAGGTGTACTGGGGAATCTTTTACTTTTTTTTATTTAAGAGGCATGAGCGTTAGCTGTTGCACCATAACAAATAATATAAACATACATAACAATTCAAAATCTCCAAAATCAACAGAAGATATAAAAACACATAACAGCAATAAACATTCAAAATATAATAAACTATTCATATAAATTTGACTTATAATAAAAACATAATAAATAAAACATTAATTTCACCAAAACTAAGACCTATCCTTATTTAAAAGCAGCATTGGATAACGAGTTCTTATAGCAGCAGCTTTAACAGCAAACAATGCTAACCTATTAATAATCTCTTCAGAGCTCTGCTGGAACAGCCAGATCAATTTCTCCTTTTTATTAAACCCCGACAAATGAGATAACCATGGCCGGCCTTACCGCAGGGCGGCTTGGGGTGGCTGCCCCAGGCCCTGCTCCTGGGGGGGCCCTGCACTCGGGCCCCCCAGCTCCCAGCCACTGTCAGTCTCGGCCAGGGAGTGGGGGCCTCTGCCTCTCTCTCGCTCCCTGGAAACCTCGGGTGACGGCGGGTACAGCGGCAGATTTAATCTGCTGCTGCGGTGCCCGCCCGACTCAGGGAGCTGGCGAGCAGGCCCTGTGCAGGGCCCAGGCTGGCGGCAGCAGCGGATGGGGTAAGTGCCCTGAAAAATGGCTGGGCTTCGGGATGGGCAAAGGGGAGTGTCCCTCCGCCCGTCCCCAAGCTCAGGCCCGAGTAGTGCCCCCAGACCGAGTCGGGGAGCATCCCTAGACCTGTCGACTGCCGGCAACAAAGCCACCAGCAGCAGAATAGACACCCCCCTTTCTCCCCCGCCCTGGGCCCCGCAATGCCTAAGGCTGGCCCTGGAGATAACATAGGAGTCAATAGCCAGTCACGAATTTGAACAAAAAAGAGGCACTTAAGGACATAACGTATTGTATCTTCTACAACTTCCAAACCACAACGGCATACCCTAGCCTCTCGTGGGTACTTCAGTCTTCGGCCCACCATAACTGCAGACTGCATCTACTCCAATCGTAATCTGGCTAAATGAAACTGCAATTTAGGATTCAAATCCAAATGGAGGAATTTTGCAACCCCTTCAGGTTTCCATAGCCCATACAATGGGGCAATTCTATTAACTCTTAATTACTTTTGTCTAGAAATATCAAACAAACGCTTATAGATTTGTTAAATTTCTTCCAGACAAAAAAATCTCACATCACTATTAGCCAAAAAGTTAAACCCGCTCCTACAAAGAACACCCTTAAGAAAGAGAAGCCACAAAGTTTGTCTATTTTCAGCTCTAGACATGTCTTTGAGATAACAAATCTTAGCTATTAATGCAGGAGAAAAAGCTAACGGCCTTAACCAGGAAGCAATTAGTTGCTTAGTCAACGTCATAGTGACTGGGAAAAGGTCAGTTTCTGCTCTCAAAAAGGTGCAGGGAGGGAGGGAGAAAGCCGCAAAAGTGACCTAACAAATTTATTTTGGGGTACTTCTACCTCATTCGTCGCAGCAAAAGCCCAAACTTCCACCCCATAGGACAGCTGCAGTACCACTTTAGCCCTATATATTTTTAAAGCTTCCACTACACCTCTCCCTCCATCAGCAACCAAACATTTCTTAATAGCACCAACAGATTGTAGGGCCTTAGGCTGCATTCCCATCTGCAGCAGCGGTGACAGCAGAGGGAGGGGCCAGGGAAGATGCGGCAGCGCGGAGGCACAAAATCATGCCCTGACATGCGCAAGAGAAGCTGTGGCAGATCCCCGTTCGCACCAGCTCTTTTCCTGTCAGCCGGCTCCTCCGTGCTGCCGCGTCTTTCCTGGCCTCTCCCTCTGCCACCACCGCCGCCACAGATGGGAACGCAGCCTTAGACTTAACATGGGTAATTTGCTTATTCCAACTAAGATTAGGGGTAAACATTACCCCCAAATAAGTAAATGATTTCACAATTTCTATCTTATGTACTGGAGAATTATTGAATTGTAAGGGACCTCGGGCATCATCTACCCCTGCTCCAAAGCAGGATGAATAAGCTATACCTACAGCCCTGCAAACGAATGCTTGTCCGGACAGTCTTTGAAAACATCCAAGGAAGGAGATTCCGTGACCACCCTGAGAGAAAGTAGGTGGTTGAATTACTGATCCACTATTTCCTCTAAAAATTGCACCCATCCCATGAAAGCAAGTTCCTCTTTTCTCTCCCAGTTCTCCTCTCTAATAAGAACATCTTATTTATTTAGCAATTTGTGGGTGCAAGGCACTGGACTATCATCGGGTGCAGTCCCCACTCATTGGCTGAACTTTTTACTTCAACAACACCAGGATTGATGCAAGTCTGGCTTCACTGAAGTCTTAAGCTCAGCTCCCATTGACTTTGATGGGCAAGGATTGCATCCCTTTTCTCATTATTCCACACACCATCCCTGTGAGGTAGCTAAGTGTAATCGGGACTGGGGTTCATCTTAGCAGACACCCAGACCTCCAGTCTATAGATGAGGCAGGACTGGAACCACCACCCTCCAGCACCAAGTTCTCTGTTCTAATCCCTGGATTTAATTTTGTTTTTGTTGCTCTTACCATTATCCAAATGGCCCATTTAGAATCCTTTCCACTCTTTATTTAATTGTGTGTTCGAGGGGAGCAGGGAGGACAGATAGATCTTTGCAGCAGGGCCTGAGTTAAACTCTCAAGTAGATGTTTTATGGATAAAGGGCCAATCAAGTAAAACTGCTCAAGGTGAATAATAAGCAGTAGATCTAGCAAATGAGCTTGGGACTCTCTAGGAAAGGCTACTTGTCAAATTGCACTAGATATTTCTGCTTAGAGATCTGCCAAGAAACTACAAGATAAGATTGCCAGATATGTTAATGGACAGCAGAGTAACAATAGTCCAAACTGATAGAATGACTGATCCAACTGTTGCCCCCCAAAGTCCCATGCCATAACCTTTGCCATTGCAAGCCCATGTTAAACCAAAGGCATGCACATGCCTGAGTTAAATCAAATTCTCTCTCTAACTTATACACCCATGCCCACACAGAGACCATTTTTTTCTACTACAACAAAGATCATGAGGAAAGGGGAGGAAAATTTAGGAAGGGATTTTACCCTGCACCCCAAACAGAGTGTGGATTTATCTCTCTCCCCCCCCCCCCCCCCCCACAATTTTTGCATTCATCATTGTAGGCTTTTGATCCCTTCCATCTCCAGAAGAAAGCTTGCTTTTGCACGTAGTTCAGAACATGTGAGTTAATGAATTGTAAAGAACCTCACGTTTCTATTACATTGAAGCACTTTGTACAAGAAATTGAGGGATGACTCGTCTATTTCTGCTTCAGCTACGATCATTGTCCAATTTATCTCTGATCTCTTCCCTCTCAGTTCATTTTCTCCATCTCTATACTACAAAAATCCCCAGCTAAAATTTTCAATTGTGACTAGTTATATCAGGTGCTTCTGTTCTTGCATGCCACAAAATGAGACCCACTTTAAAAAGAGGCCTGCTTTCCAGAAAGCCTTGGAAATCCACTCTATCATCATCAGACCCTTCTATGTTAAGTCTAATTGGGGACGGTACCTAGGAACTGAATTACCCAAAATAAATAATTAAATATCATTATCATTAGTGTTTATATGGCACCAGCAATGTGCCTGGTGTTGAAAAGTCATGATTAGAGACAGGTTCCCCACCCCAAGGAGCTTACAATCTATAATATAATAAAATAATAATAATAATCTTTATTTTTGTATAGCATCCACCTGCCATGGCACTCGGAGCACTTTACACATAACTAATAAACACAACTTTTAATCCTCAACAATCCTGTGAGGTAAGTTAAGCTGAGAGGATATTGTGACTGGCCCAAAGTCACCCAATGACTTTCTGGCTAAGGTGAAACTTGAACCAGGGACTCCTCCGCAAACCCCAACTGCACACTTAACCATTACACCACACTGGATCAGATGTACAAAGGAGGAGAGGCTGGAGGGACACATGGGGAGACATTCATGAAACTGAGAAGTTAGAGGTGCAGATGCTTAGCTTTGTTACAAAGGGAGGAGGTGGATCTTGAAGGCTAACATAGATAAGGAGAAGCATCAGTGAGCGATCTCTGGGGCTGGGGAGCTAGGGAAAGCCTGATGGAAGAGGTAGGTTTTGAGGTGATATTTGAGGGTCATGAGGGATGGAGCAGCGTGTATGTGTTCAGGGAGGGAGGGAGTTCTAGGAGTACAGAACAGCATGGGAGAAAAAGTGAATATGGTTAAGGGTGCAAGAGGCTCTTAGGCGGGTGAGGGTGGTGACAGAGGATGAGCTATGTTTCCATGGGGAATGTAATGGGAAAAGAGGGAAGAAAGATGGGAAGGAGCAAGGCCATGAAAAGTTTTGGAAGGGTGAGGACAAGGAGTTTGTGCAGGATGCAAGAGGTAGAGGGAGCAGATGACGAGTGAGTTGATATAAGGCTGGAAGGAACATTAAGGTTCATTTAGTCCAGCCCCCACAACAATGCAGGGCCATATCCACACTTCACCTATGATGTTGTAGGGCTGCATTACCAAATGAAAGAAGCATCTGGCCCAGTTCTGTCTTCTGGCATCGATGGGACCAAATCAAGTTTCAACTACCTTCCTTAATACCTGAGCCCAGGTTAGGTGGGGTTCGTTGGGAGAAACGACTCCAAGATTTCCTACCCAGAAGGGTGTCAGACAAGGATGTATACTAGCCCCTCTATTGTTCAAGCTATACATGAACAATATTATGAGTGAAATGCTTAACAGTGATTTCCACCCACCAAATTTGTTAACTACAATGGTGCCTATTTTAATGTTCGCAGATGTCACAGTGATCATCTCTAGAACTCCCATAGGATTACAAAGGGCCATTTCCAAGTTTGAACATCTATGCTCCCTTAATAGGCTTCAAGTAAACTATGATAAAAACCAAAATAATGGCCTGGGGTCCAGGGGTGAAAAGGCACTCTTGGTGGATGGATCAAAGTAAGATCGAGCTAGTAAAAAGCTACAGATATCTGGGTGTCTGTTTCTCCTCTAACGTGGAAGCACCATTTGCAATTGCTTAAAAGCAAGGCATCACAATCCCTCCCAGCAACGCCCCCCCCAGCAGCCCCTCCTCCCAGCAACCACCCCTACAGGCTTCTCAGAGTGATGTGGGTGTGCTACCCCCAATACTATGTGCAAACTTGTTCAAAGGGTTTACAGGGTGACCTGGGTGTGTTACCCCCAATGTTCTTGTGTGCACTGTTGTTCAAAGGCTTCTCAGAGTGATTTGGGTGTGTTATCCCCAATGTTTTTATGTGCAAACTTGTTCAAAGGGTTTACAGGGTGACCTGGATGTGTTACCATCAATGTTCCTATGTGCAATGCTGTTCAAAGGTTTCTGAGGTTGACTTTGGTTTTATTCCCCATAAAAAAGGAAACAAAAACCAAAAGACAAAGAGAAAAATGAAAGTTGGTTGAAATGGTAGAGAATCACTGGTAGTTATTACCGGCTTGATGAGAACATAAGAACATAAGTACCACCATACCTGATCACCATCATCCATGCTTTCATTACCTCGAGATTGGACTATTGTAATGCGCTCTACGTGGGGCTACCAATGGTGATGGTCCGGAGACTGCAGCTAGTGCAGAAGGCAGCGACCTGTCTCCTTATGGGGTTTGGCTGCCGTGAGCACATTACACTGGTGCTCCGGGCTCTGCACTGGCTGCCGATAGTCTTCCGGGCCCGATTCAGGGTATTGGTGTTAACCTATAAAGCCCTCTATGGCCTTGGCCCGACTTACCTACAGAATCGCCTCACTCTCCGTGCCCTGGAACAACCCCTGTGGTCGACCAGGAGTGCCCTCCTCGAGGTCCCCCAGGGAGCCACTATGAAGAGGGCATTCTCAGTGGCCGCACCCAGACTGTGGAATTCCCTCCCGGCGGAGGCCTGGATTGCCCCGGACCTCCCTTCCTTCCGACGTATGACTAGGACCTGTCTGTTCCACTGGGCATTTGGTGGGGGAGATGGGGTTTAGGGTAGGGGGTTGTGGGTTAGCGAGGGTGAGGGAGAGAGCTATTTTAAAAATTATTTCCCCCCCCTTCTCTTTTATTGTGATGTTTTAAGCTTGTTGTTTTATTGTTTTTATGTGTGTAAGTCTCCCTGAGCTACCTGGAGCAGGAGGGGTGGGGGTAACAAAATTTGTTAAATAGATTTAAAAAAAAAAAATACAATTAAAAAGATATTCATGGTCTCTAACCATCGTACTCCTAATACCCCCATCAAGCAGAGCCTATGCTAAAGAAGAGACATAAGCATGACATG
Source organism: Sphenodon punctatus (assembly GCA_003113815.1). Taxonomy (NCBI): domain Eukaryota; kingdom Metazoa; phylum Chordata; class Lepidosauria; order Sphenodontia; family Sphenodontidae; genus Sphenodon; species Sphenodon punctatus. Next base: position 651,012 of record QEPC01006580.1, on the reverse strand, counting down.
TTTTTTCTGCTTGGAGAGCAAAAGAAGCTAACGGGGCCAGAAAACCCTCCCCTGTTTGTTGAAAAATCCAAACAAATTTCTCCCACTTGGAGAAGGCATTTGTATAGTATGGTAAAGGAAGGAGAAACATCTGTCTAATAATATTGAATAATGGGCATTCAAGTACGTAATGCATTGTATCCTCAATTCTGTCCCGACATCTAGGACAAAACCTCATATTTCGAGGGACTTCACCCCTACAACCTTCTACCGTAGCAGATGGCATTTGCTCATAACGGAGTCTAGTTAATGCCACACACAGTTTCCATTTCATATCAATCTTAAGATATTCCTCCAAACCCCAGGTGTGTTTAATCAAAATATAAAGGGGAGCAATTCGGTAGGTACAGGCAATGGCAAAGTCATTTTGTCTGGCTATATCTCCAGTGCATTGTACAAGCAATAGTCTATCCTCTTGGGGGGGAAACCGCATACCATTATAAATGAAACTACCTAGACCCAGTCTCCTCAATGTATAATGTACATATGTCAACCGTGGGGATTGCTTATCCATACTACAGTCTTGGTCTTCAATTAAGCGCATTTTAGGCAGACGTAATGGAGAATAAGTCAACACTCTAACTCAATGTCAGCACCCAGATAGAAATGTTGGTCACTACTGGATCCAGTCCTACTTCCAATCGTAAACAGGGCTGCTGAGAATGAGTCTGAACCCCCCAGAAGAACATGCAAAAACTTATTCTGGGATCTCCATATTTTCTTCAGCCATGGTACCCCATACTTCTGCCCCATACAGCAACTGAGCATTAACCAGTGCCTCATAGGCCCTCAAGGGAATTTGCACCAATTTCCTTGCCAGGGACACATGTAATCGTCTAATGGTGCCTGCTGATTGGAGAGCCTTAATTTTAGTGGTCTTCTGATGATAGTCCCACTTATTATCTAAAGAATGCCACAGCCCAAGGTACTTATAACTCTTAACTCTCTCAAATTTAGTGCCATGCATGGCGATTAACATCATATCATAGGCCATAATTACAAGCCTATTGTGTGCACATAATATTTCAAATTTTGAGAGAGCCCTCTCAACCAACTGGAGTCTGTGAGATGACTACAGTATCGTCAGCATATACCAACATGGGCAGGCACCATTGTGGTCGGAATACTAGGAGGATGGAAATCCCTATCCAGCATGCCAACTATCATATCATTGCAAATACTAGAAATGTAGCCGTGTTAGTCTGTAGTTATAACAAGGACAGAGAGTCCAGTGGCACTTTAAAAACTAACAAATATTTATTAGTGCATGAGCTTTCATCAGCACAAGCTGACTTCCTCAGATGCATGGAATGGATAGGCAGTTGGTATATATATGGTTACAAGTGATGAGATTACTTACAGAGGGGAAACAGTTTACACTGAAATACAAAACCACTTGATCAGATAGAACCCCCTCCCAACATACAGATAAGTGGCAATGGCCCATTCATTAGGAGATGTACCATTCATAAGGAGATGTGGAGGAATGTAGGTCGGTGTCCGATCTAAAAAGACAGGGAAAACTGATCAGATCCAAGTGCCTCCCAACCCATGTGTGGGGGGATGTCCCATACATTAGGACAACTGGATGGAAAACATAGGCTGGAAAAAATACGAAAAGCTACAAAGGGTAAAACAACTGAATAAAGGTACAATTATTTTATGTAATGTGACAGGAAACCCAGATCTCGATTCAAACCCATATCATATCATTGGTATAAAAATTAAACAAGAGGGGGGCAAGAATACATCCCTGTCTAACCCACTTGTTAGTATCAAACCTGGACGATAACTCTCCCGAGCTACCCCAGCGAACCTGAGCCCAGGTGTTATGGTATGCTAAAAGCAACATAAGCAGAGGGGGATCTATACCCATAGTGGCCAACTTACCCTACAGAATCCCCTTATCCACCGAATCAAATGCGGTAGCCAAATCTATTAATGCTACGTATAACGTAGATTTTTTTCTTTGAGACATACTTATATCTGAAGTACTGTAGTGTGAATAGATGATCTGTTGTAGAATATTCTGCATGAAAACCGGCTTGATATTCCTGAAGAATATCCTTCTCCTCCACCCACGCTTGAAGATGGCTTTGGCTGATATATTGATGAGACTTATAGAGCAACATGCTTCAGGGTTATCCCTTCTCCCCTTCTTAAAAATTAGAATGATTATACTTCCTCTCCAGGATTCAGGAATCAGACATGTATCGATAATTGCATTAAACCATGCCTCAAGGACAGGGAGTCACCATTCTTTGTTTAATAGATATAATTCAACCGGTACCCCATCCGGCCTCAGGGTTTTGTTGCATTTTTGCTGTAAAAGAAACTTGTAAATGACTTCAGTTACAACATGGTAAGTCACCATGTCTTCCCCTGACACTTGAAGAGCTCCCCAACTACAGTTGTCATGCCGGTAACCAGAAAACTTAACAGAGAAGTATTGGACCCAACAGTCTGCAGAAATATTAGCCCCAACATTAACATTGTATCTACCCATCCCCTTGGTAACCATTTGCCAAAACATTTGAGTATCCTTTAGATTAACAGTACCACATATTTTCCTCCACTGGAAATCCGCATAAGCCAATTTCTTACTCTTAATCAAGGATTTGTATTCCTTGCATAATTCCTTGAATCTATAAAACTGTGCAGGATCTCCAGCTAACAGAGCCTGAGATTTGTTATTCAATAATTTCTTTTTCATAGCACATTCATGATCAGACCAAGGGGCCCAGTATGTTGCATCTAAGATTGCTTTTAGATGAGCAGGTCTCAGTTGCGTGACCTGCTCATGCGATTTTTCAAAATCCCACAAGGCGGGATTTAGACATGACACATCACACATTCACGTGCATTCAAGGTGGTTGTGCATTGTTTATGATGATGATTATTATTACAAGCATTTGTATAGCGCCAGCAGTGTACCTGACGCTTTACATAGCAATAAGAAAGACACGGTCCCTGCCTATGGCTTACAATCTAGTAGACTAGGAGTGGGGAGACAGGGATAGGGGACGTAAGGAAAGACAAGGGATAAAACCATTCAAGTGGATGCGGAGTCTCAGGTGCACGTGCTTGGCTTGGTTGCAGTTAGGCGGACAGTGAATGTTGAGAGGGGAGTACTAGCAGGCGTCGGGGAAGGCGGCAAGGAAGAGGTGGGTTTTAAGGAGGGATTTGAAGGAATGGAAGGAGGGGGTGAGGCGGATGTGGGCAGGGAGGGAGTTCCAGGCATGGGGGCAGCTAGGGAGAAGGGATGAAGGCGGTTAGGGGAGCAGGGGAGATGAGGGAGAGTGAGGGAGGTGACAGAGGAGGAATGGAGAGTGCATGCAGGAGTGTGTAAGGAGATGAGGGGGGGGCAGGTTGTGGAGGGTTTTGTAGGTAAGTACCAGGAGTTTGTGAAGGATGTGTTGGGGGAGGGGGAGCCAGTGAAGTGAGGTGAGGAGAGGCTGCACGTGGACAAAGCGACGGGCTGAGTGGATGACCCTAGCAGCGGAGTTTTGGATGGAAATAAGGGGAGACAGATGAGAGCGGGGGAGGCCAGTAAGGAGGAGGTTGCCGTAGTCAAGGCAGGAGATGACCATGACGTGAACAAGGGTTTTAGCTGAGGACACAGAGAGAAAGGGGAGAATCTGAGCAATGTTATGGAGGGCAAAGTGACAGGACTTGGCGACAGCGTCGATGTAAGGTTTAAAAGAAAGGTGAGTGTCGAAGACGAAGCCCAGGCTACGGGCTTGGGGAACAGGACAGATGGTGACTCCATCAATGAGGATAGACAGAGAAGAGGGGGAGGAGGGGAAGGGAGGAACAATAAGGAGTTCAGTCTTTGCCATGTTGAGCTTGCGCTGATGTTGGGACATCCAGGCGGAGATATCAGAGAGACAGTTGATGAGGCGAGCTTGGACAGAAGGGGAAAGAGAGGGGGTGGAGACAGAGATAGAGTTGAGTATCATCAGCGTAGAGGTGGTATTGGAAACCGTTGGAGGCAATGAGTTTGCCAAGGGACAGGGTGTAGATAGAGAAGAGGAGAGGGCCCAGGACAGAGCCTTGTGGAACCCCTACCAAGATGGGGAGGGAGGAGGAGGTGGAATTGGGAAGAGACACATTGAAGGAGCGGTCAGAGAGGTAGGAGGAGAACCAGTCAAGGACAGAGCTGCAGAAGCCCAGGGAGTGAAGAGAGTCCAGTAGGAGCGAGTGGTTGACAGTGTCAAAGGCAGCAGAGAGGTCAATGAGGACAAGAATGGAGTAGAGATGCTTAGATTTAGCAACAAGTAGATCGTTGGTGATCTTGGCAAGGGTAGTCTCAGTGGAGTGAAGGGGGCAGAAGCCAGACTGGAGAAGGTCCAGGGAGGAGTTGGCAGAGAAGAGTTCAAGGCAGCGGGAGTTGACAACACGTTCCAGAAGCTTAGAGGCGAAGGGAAGGAGGGAGACCGGTTGGTAGCTAGAGGGGTCGAGGGTGGTCTTTTTGAGGATGGGAGAGACAGTGGCATGCTTGAAGGTAGAGGGGAAGGAGCCAGTGGAGAGGGAGAGATTAATGACATGTAGAAGGGGAGGGGCAACAGTGCAAGCAATAGAGGTGAAGCAGGAGGGGATTGGGTCGAGAAGGCAGGTGGAGGGGTTGGAAGAAGAGAGCAGGGAGGAGATTTCCTCGAGGGAGGCTGGAGGGAAAGAGGAGAGGAGAGTGGGGGGAGGGGTGAAGAGGCGGTGGCGGGAGGAGATGGGTGTGAGGCGATGTCCTTGCGGATCTTGTCAATCTTCAAGGTGAAGAACGACGCGAGATCATGAGCAGAGAGGGAGGAGGGGGGCTTGAGAAGTGAGTCAAAGGTGGAGAAGAGGCGATGAGGGTCACGAGAGAATTATTCAACTCGGGAGGCATAGTAGTGTTGCCTCACCAGGGAGATAGCAGAAGAGAGGGAGGAGAGGGAGAATTTAAAGTGGAGGAAGTCAGGGTGGGAGCGGGATTTGCACCAGAGGCGTTCAGCAGCCCGGGTGCAGGAGCGGAGGTAGTGGATAGTAGAGGTGAGCCACGGACGGGGGTTTCGGGGTCGAACGGGGCAGGAGGAGAGAGGGGAAAGACAGTCAATGGTCATGGTGAGAACAACCATGAACTAAATACCTCCATGTGCGAGGTCTTTAGTTTGTGGTCTTTAAACAACGTACGACCACCTTGAATGTGCAATGCGTCACGTCTAATCCCACCTCACAGGATTTTGAAAAATCACGGGTCGCGCAACCATAACCTGTTCATCTAAAAGCAGCCTGAGTCTTGTTGAAATGTAGGGACATTTAGTCTGGATTTTTTTGTCACAGGAGCCAAGTCTGTCCGTGGGTAATTTCAGATGTTATGAGATCACAGTCAACCACAGTGAACCACAGTCAATCCCCCAGCACGGCTAATGAGCCCGGAACGTCTGTTCGGCAGCATCCAGATGTTCACCACAGTCAATCACCAGTAGGGGCCAAGGCCAACCATGGTTCTGGAGCTTAGGACGGGAGCACGTCCGGAACCGTGGTCAATACAATCCCCATCGGGAAATGGCCAAAAGTAATGTTTGCACGGCAACTGCCAGGTGTGATCACGGACAACGATCCCACACCGTGGCGAAAGCACGCAGTGTCACTGCTGGGCAACAGGCAACAAACGGAACAAGGAGGGATATTTAAAGGGCACACTGCACCAGGGGAATGAGGTGGTGAGACAGGAAGAGAGAGTGGAGAGACAGGACAGCGATGGAGGACGAGGAGCAGCAGCAGCAGCAGCAGGACCCAGAGCAACCCACCCCACAGGGGGAAACCGAACAGGGGACAGAGGCCCCCCACAAATGGGTAGGGAGACCACCACGGGACAGCCAGGGATGTGGGGGTGCAAGGGTAGCGGACAACCAGGAAGGGCAGGAGGCAGGGGCAGGAACAGCACAACCACAGCTCTCAACCCCCCCATGTCCACCCAACAGACCAGGAAACAGGCCTGAGTCCCGGAACCCCCACAGGACACCAGCAGGAAGGAGGAGGAGGAGGAGGTGGCAGCACTGGAGCCAGAGGGGCCAGCATGGAGACGGAGGTACCAGAGAGGGGGACAGTGGGGAGTCCAGGAGACCAAGGACTTCATCAGGATCTGGGGGTCCCTGGAAAACCAGGTCGAGCTTGCGGTCAACAAGTGCAATGAGCATGTGTTCAACCAGATAGTGAAGGAAATGGGGGAGGCCAGATATCAGAGGTCGGCAGCACAGTGCCAGTCCAAGGCCAAGGAACTGAAGAGTGGGCTATAAGCACATAAAGGACAATAAGCAGAGGTCTGGTCACGCAGCGCGGGCTGCGCCCTATTATGATACCCTCGACCAGATCCTTCACATGAAGGGATCCATCGTGGCCCCCTGGCTGGTAGGGAGCGCTGTGGCACAGGGCCAGACAAAGGAGGACATCCCACCTCCCATGGCAGCAACGGGTGCACCCACAGACACCGCCGGACCCGCACCCCATGAAGAACTGCCTGGGACCTCGAGGAGCAGCAGGCCCCCATCACGGACAGGCCCGGGAAGCCCACTACTGCACTTGGGGTCGGACTCCAATGATGGCATGCTGGTCAACCTGAGCCAGTGGATGGGAGGGGAGCACTCTGACCAGAGTTCCATCGAGCAGCCAGGCACAGAGGACTCAGAGACAGACATAGGAGGTAGGCACAGGGTGGGGAAGGCACAGGGGCCCGCACAGACCCAGCTGGGGTGGGTGGGGGGGGATGATACAACAGGCAGGGAACAATACTAACCAATCCCTCCCCTCCTTACCGCAGGCATGACCGAGGGAGAGAAGGCGGCAATGGAGGGAGAACGGGCACCGGGAGTGGTGGAACACGTGGTGGAAGGTAAGCGGAAAGGACGGGGCCCACTGGAGGCTAGGAGGGGCATGGGGGGGCAGGTGGGACAAGGGGGTAGGGACAGGGGAACCCGAATGTCACACCCCCATGGCGGTTCCCACACAGGACCACTACCACTGCCTCAGGAGGCCGAGGCGGAGTGGGGGCTGCACCAGCATCAGCAGCGGCTGGAGCAAAGTGAGTGGGCAGGGGGGCAGCCCAAGGGGAAGAGGGACAGATGGGCAAGCAACCCAAGCCCCGCTCCAGCTCCATTCCAGGGAGGCACACATGCAGCTAACGGGTGCCCGACCAAGCTAACCGAACCCGTATGTCACATATCCACTGCCCTGGCAGCTGGCCTGCCCGTGAGAGGGACCAGTGCTGCCAGCCCAGAGGATGCAGGAGAACAGGGCACATGTGTGCCAGTGGTGGGAGGACCTGGCAGAGGAGATTATGTGGACCAGCATGGAGCAGGGGGAGGCGATGATCGCCACCATTGACATGATGGAGGTGGCCACTGGCAGGGCTGTAGAGCAGGAGGAGAGACGGGACAGGCATCGCCTCGCTGAGATGCGGACGGAGAGGTGGCTGCAGAGATGGGACCACACACAGCAGATGGAGGCGATAGAGCGGCTGCCAGGGACCATTGACCGGCAGGCCGCAGAGCACTCCTGGAAGCTAGACCGGTCCCTCGAGATCGGCACCTTGCTGCTGTTACATGCGGGCACGATGAGTGCCTACAACATGACAGCAGCACCCCCGGGCGCCATACTGGCTGCAGCCCCACACCCACCACCCATCCCACCGCCGGTGCCCATCCGACAGCAGCAGCAGCAGCTACGACCACAGGGCCCACACATCCGTCTCCCCGTCCCATCAGGGCTGAGATGGTAACAGCCGCCCTGCAGGTGCAGCAGCAGCAGGCAGTCCTGGGCCCAGTCCAGCCCCCAGCAGTGGCAACAGAGAAGAGTCAGGAGCCATCGCATAGACAGGAAGCACCGGAGGGGGACAGCAGTACGGGTGAGGGCGGCTCACAGACAACGGAGCAGCCCACACGGTGATGAAGAGGTTGCCCCAGGCAGCAGGAGGGGCAAGGGGCAGGGGTACGGGGCATGGGGAAATAGGGCACGGGGGTCACTGTAAAGACAACAAAGACACCTTTATTCACAGTAACCATCATGTCCTTAGGTCATTGCTACACACGCTGGGGACCCTGTGCTCAGCGGGTGAGGCCAGGACACTCCCAGGCACGGGCATGCCAGGGGTTCTGCCCCACGGAACCCGGGAGCCTCAGGCCTGGGGCAACCATGTTATGTCCCTTGTAAGGGCTGCTCAGATCCGCTTAGCATAACGGTACTCCCTGGGGTTCGCCACGTTCACATATAACGGAACAGGGCCAGCTGGCTACTGTGGCCTGGGATATCCCAGGGCCACTCCATCGGTCTCACAAATGTTGTGCAACATGCAGCAGGCGCCAATTACTAGGGCGGAGGTCTCCACCGAGTAGGCCAGGTGGCTGGCCAAGCACCTCCATCTCTGTTTGAGGGCACCAAAGGCCCTCTTGACCACGGTCCTCGCGGTGCACAGCTGGGTGTTGTACAGGGCCTTCATCTGGTTCTGGGCCACTGAATGGGCCTTCATGAGCCAGCGGAGCAGTGGATAGGCTGGGTCCCCGATGATGCAGGGGGGCATCAATACTCCCTCGATCTGGGTCATCCGCATGTTGGCATAGTCCCCCCTGTACATCTGTGCAAAGAGGGGAGAGATTGCGAGGATCCGGGCATCATGGCTGCACCCATTGTGGCTGGGAAAGATGTCTGTGAACCGGCCCCAGTGATCAACAATGGCCTGAAGCTGCAATGAGTGGTAACCATGCCTGTTGATGTAGTCAGCCGCATCATTGGGATGTGCGTGTGTGTGGAGGATTTCCACATGGGTGTCATCGATAGTGCCCAGGCAGTTGGGGAACCTGGTAGCCTCAAAGTCAGCCATCACTGCCCCCTGATCCACGAGCTCGATCACGCGGTCGAGGAGGACCGCCTCCACAGCCTCACAGAAGTCGCGGATGATGCCGGTGACAGTTGTGAGGCTCACTCCAAAGTGTTCAGTCAAGGAACAGTAGGAATCCAGGGTGGCCAGGGCCCAGACAGCTATGGCCATCCACTGCGGAACTGGGATAGGGGAGCACATGGGGGTGTGCAGCCACTCCAGCCAGGGCTGCAGGAGCTCTGCCAGTCACAGGAGGGTACGCCAGTCCATCCAGAAGTGTACCCCCCAAGCAGCATCGTCCCATCATGTCAGGGTCCCCTCCTACCATTGCTGGTCCCTGTCCATAGTAGTCCAGAGGCGCCTGTCGATGGGCATAGTGAGCATGACAGCACTTAAGAGGGCCGCTCTCCTCCAGTAGTGGCATGCAGCTGCATGCTTGAGGGCAGCTGGATGGGTGCGTGCAATCAGCAGAGCCCTGCGGTATGTCCCGAAGAGCCTGTGCGCCGTGCACATGGCCTGGATGTGGCGGCGCCTGTGGTGGATGAGCAGGCTGTTTGCAGCGAACTGAGCCAGGCATTCCAGCGTACATGTTGAGCAGCTTCGTGGTGACCCGCTGGTAGGGATGGGCGAACAGGTCGTGGTTCGGGTTTGGCAGTTTGGTTCGGTCCAGTTCAGTTCGCCCATTCGGTCCGTTCGCCACGTTCAGGTTCTGCCGTTCGGTTCAGTTCGGTCATGTTCAGTTCGGTTCAGGCATTCGGAAAAAGGCTCTCTGTGCAAGAAATGATGGCCCCAGACTCACGGCGGTGGGTCCTGGGGCTAGAGTGGCAGCTTAAATATATTGGCCACAGCCCTCCCTGTCTGTAACTTGGCCCCAGAACCCTGGCGGCGGGTCCTGGGGCTGGAGTGGCTGTTTCTTGATGCTTTGGAAAATTGGCTTTCTGTGTGAGGAATGATGGCCGCGGACCCATGATGCTGGGTCCTGGGGCTAGAGTGGCAGCTTCTGGATATTGGCCACAGCCCTCCCTGCCTGTAACTTGGCCCCAGAACCCTGGAGGCAGGTCCTGGGGCTGGAGTGGTGTTTCTTGATGCGGTTGAAAGACATCGCCTCTGTGCGAGGAATGATGGCCCCAGACCCATGATGGTGGGTCCTGAGGCTAGAAGAGTGGCAGCTTGTAGATATTGGCCACAGCCCTCCCTGTCTGTAACTTGGCCCCAGAACCCTG